>AWOL01S0036139.1:89209-104039 GCA_000715115.1 Nicotiana otophora | reverse complement strand
ACAACCTGTTTGGCATCACCGTGCCACACCGTGTCCTTAAGGACAAGTAAATGAGGATCATCATACTGCCTCTCTCTGATGCGCTCATATAAAAAAGACCGAGCGACTGTGCAAGCTAGAACCCGACTGGGTTCTAAAATATCTAACCTCACGAACTGATTAGCCAAAGTCTGAACATCTGTAGCTAATGGACTCTCACCAACCGGAATATACGCAAAACTGCCCATACTCACAGCCTTTCTACTCAAAGCATCGGCCACCACATTGGCCTTTTCGGGTGATACAAAATGGTGATATCATAGTCTTTCAACAACTCCATCCATCTTCTCTGCCTCAAATTAAGAACCTTTTGTTTGAATAGATACTGAAGGCTACGATGATCAGTAAATACCTCACACGAGACATCGTAGAGGTAATGCCTCCAAATCTTCAGTGCATGAACAACGGCTGCCAATTCTAAGTCATGAACAAGATAAATTCTTCTCGTGAACTGTCAACTGCCGCGACGCATATGCAATTACTTTGCCATCTTGCATTAATACTGCACTAAGCCCAATGTGAGATGCGTCACAATATACTGTATACGATCCTGAACCTGTGGGTAATACCAACACTGACGCCGTAGTAAAAACGGTCTTGAGCTTCTGAAAGCTCAACTCACACTCGTCTAACCATCTGAATGGGACACCTTTCTGGGTCAATCTGGTCAATGGGCTTGCTATAGATGAAAACCCTTCCACGAACCGACGATAATAACCTGCTAAACCCAGGAAACTCCGGATCTCTGTAACTGAAGTAGGTCTAGGCCAATTCTGAACAGCCTCAATCTTCTTAGGATCCACCTTTATGCCTTATATCGATACAACATGCCCCAATAAGGCAACTGAGTCTAACCAAAACTCACATTTTGAAAACTTGGCGTATAACTGATTATTCTTCAAAGTATGAAGCACACTACGAAGATGCTGCTCATGCTTCTCTTGACTGGTGGAGTAAATCAAGATACCATCAATGAATACAACCAATAAAAGAATCCCAATAGGACTTGAATTCCCGATTCATCAAATCCATAAGTGTTGTTGGGGCGTTGGTAAGCCCAAATGATATTACTAGGAATTCATAATACCTATACCGAGTCCGAAAAACTATTTTAGGGACATCAGATGCCCTAATCTTTAACTGATGGTAACCAGACCTCATAATTATTTACCCAAATTAACGAGTCATATTTAATGCCACTTGGGCGGGCACCTACATCGTAGGTTAAAACTTAATAATTACCCCACAAAGTTGGCAAGTATGCACAGAGAATTTCATACAAAAACTTTCAAATAATCCTAACAGGCATGAGTCCCTATTAGTACTATAGTACAAATTTAATTTTACAAGGGAGAATTTAAACACAAAATTTTTTATCACAAGGATCTCGTCCTTATATAACTTTTACCGTAGCTCGTAGCCCGGTTTAAACATATCAATTTACTTTTTTTTTTAAAATGCGAGGATCTCGTCCTTTGTTCTGAATCACAAGTAATATGCACATTGTGCCAATCGAAACTTTCCATTTTCTCCTTTTAAATAATTTTTGTTAAACCAAATCACAACACACAATGAACCCCACACCGGTAGGGCATATAATTCATAATTTATAATTGATTATCCGAAAATTACATCAAAACTTACCGAAATGGGTAACAGAAAGCCACATTTAGCCTCACAACTCTTATTAGTGACCGACAAGGAATAATAGGCATAGGTATCTCCATAGACCCTCCCAACATGAGTAAACACATAAGTAGATTATAAAATCATGAAGATCACTCATAAGTGGAGCACAATAGGAGGACTCGTTTTGATACTCAGAACCGAATCAAGTTAAGGAAATTATACCTTTATATTAAATCGAGGTCATACCTGTAACGTCACCATCTGGTGTAGCGACCTCAGTCATACCATAAAACAAATATAACAACGGCTGGGTCTCTACCTCTAAGACGCCTTCTACCTGCCTGTCCTCCACCCCTAAATGATCGTGTGGGTGGTGTGGTAACTGCAATGTGACACGGAGCCTGAGTGCTTTGATGAAATATATCTCTCCCGAGTCTGGGACAATTTTCTCATGATGTGCCTAGTATCACCGTATTCATAACAACCCCTTTGCGGGTTTGGACGCTCATATTGGGTCTGTGCCAGATAACTAGAATAACCATTGTAGGAAACTCATATCGGTGGTGCATTAAAAAAAACCTTACTGGAGCACCTCGATTAATCCGATGTGCGAACTGGGCTCGCCGACTGCCCGAGCCCTCGCCATAATGATTTATACTCGCAGAGTAGAATTCACTGAATCCCCCAGAACCTCGAGACGTCTTGGCCTCCTTAGTTTCCTTTTTCCTCACCCCGAACACGTTCTAATAACTTGGCAATTTCTACCACTAGTGGAAATGAAGTATCAGCTTGTAGCTCCCGAGTCATATAAAATTTTACGATCATAATTGAGTCCTTTAAGGAGTCTGTGGACTCACTCTCTGGCTATAGGAAGCAAATTAGGAATATGACGGGCTAACTTATTGAACCCGATGGCATATTATGACATCTTCATGGTGACTTGACGCAATCGTTCAAACCCTATGCGCCATGCATTGCGGAGAGTCCGGGAAACAACTATTTCAAAAGCATTTCTGAGAACCGAGCCAAGGGGGCATTGTTGCATTGGCTGGTCTACTCTCTTCATAGGCTTGCCACAGATACTTGTGGATAATTATCTCTCCCAAGGCCAATTTATTCTTTTGTTATGCTGACTCAACACTGTTGAGATGACCCATTTCTTAACACCCCTATTTATACACAACGATCACAAAAGTAGAGCTCCATACAGACAAATCTTGGTCCAAAATCTTGTCAACCACTGTATTTCCTCCGAAGCACCCCAAAATATGCAACCATAACATCCACGCTGAGTAGACTTTCTGAAAATTTAATGTTGTTTCTCTAACTCCTTTGGTACTGAAGTATAAGATTATTACGGAGGCGGACATACCGCAAGTCCTAACCTTATCCTCTACAAAATCTCAGGCCTTAAATATATGTAAATTTTGGGAGAACCTTTCAGTACCACATATATACATTTCAGGCCAAAACTGATATAACACATGACTCGCAATCCATTCATTGATAGTGGACTCCTCCACTCGGCGTGAAGTCATAGTTCTCCACATCCTATGGTCCACAATGTTAACCTTCACAGCTCGTATAAATCAACCAGATGCCAAGGCCCGTTGCACCCCTCCCACATGATTCACCGGGTGATCTCTTAATACGTCTGCGTCTTCAGTCGGAATCACATGTTAAGGCAATGTTTGAGCATCTTTGGCTCCCTCGTAGTTCATCTATGGCATCACGAACCGTCGACGCACAACTGATACCGCGTGCGCAATGTCATACACGAGTAGATACAAAGGAATACGAGATATAGGTTTCAAGCAAAATCAATGCCGCACGATAAGAAATGAAAGAAGTGATATTGTTCCTAAACGTCATAGCCTTTGAGAGATAAGTACAGACGTCTCCGTACCGATCCTTCAGACTCTACTAAGCTTGCTCGTGACTCGTGAGACCTATGTAACCTAGTGCTCTGATACCAACTGTCACGACCCGCAATTCCCACCTTCGGACCATGATGGCGCCTAGCATTTCACTTGCTAGGCAAGGAAACATTAGAATAATATTATCTATTTTTAAAACAATTTTTAAATTTAATAATAATCAAAGAACAAATGCATAAATAAAGTCTGAAATGTAGTGAATAATCCATAAAAGCAACGATGTTTAAATACCATCCCAGAATTGGTGTCACAAGTGCATGAGCTTCTAGAATAAATACAAATAAAGGTCTGAATAAAATAAAGTTATCTGGAAATAAACACACAGCTAAAGTAAAATGGACGGGGACTTCAGAACTGCGGACGCCATGCAGTTATGCCTCAAGTCTCCTCTCGTAGCTGAAATCCGAGCAAGTCTATGGTACACCGCTGGGACCAACTTCAAAATCTGCATAAGAAGTGAAGAGTGTAGTATCAGTACAATCGACCCCATATACTGGTAAGTGCTGAGCCTAACCATGACGAAGTAGTGATGAGGATAAGGCGGGTCACTTACATTACCTGTACACAATATTAGTAACAACAACAATAATAGAAATACATCAGGTAACTTGTTTATAATAATTGAAGCGAACTCGGCAGTCATAACTAATTATCATTTCCATCAATTCTATTGTAGCGTGCAACCCGCTCTCACAATATATTCACATTCAATTCTGTTGCAGCATGCAACCCGCTCTCACAATATATTCACATTCAGTTCTGTTGCAGCGTGCAACCCGCTCTCACAATATATTCACATTCAGTTCTGTTGTGGCGTGCAACCCGCTCCTCCAATATATTCATTTTAATCAAATCTGTTGCGGCGTGCAACCCGATCCCCCCAATATATATATATGTATGTCGACTTTTAAATTAGTCTATTGCGGCGTGCAACCCGATCCCCCAATGTGGACTTTTAATAAGTCTGTTGCGGCGTGCAACCCGATCCTCCAATATGGAATTTTTAATAAGTCTGTTGCGGCGTGCAACCCGATCCTCCAATATGGAATTTTTAATAAGTCTGTTACGGGGTGCAACCCGATCCTCCAATATATTCATTATAATTAATTGTTTTGCGGCGTGCAATCCGATACTCCAACATATTCATTTACCAATTCTTATAGAAGAAAGTTCCCCAATAAATGCAATAATTAATATAAAATTATAAGACAACAAGTATACAATAATTATGATTTAATTATAAAACAAACAAGGCAAATAGCAAATTATTATGGAAATCAGAGAGAAAATATGCAGTTTAATATTTAATATGCTAAATGTCAAATAACAAAATAGCATGTAACAATTAATGCAGGAATTCAAGAATTAATATTTGACAAAGAATATGAGAGAAACAATTATTATAACAATTAATTCATAATTTAAAATGATTTATGATTTTTCAAGTAATTATGGAACAATTAATTTGACGACGTATAGACACTCGTCACCTCGCCTATACGTCATTCACATGCATTTCACATAACAAATAATTTAAGGGTTCTATTCCCTCAAGTCAAAGTTAACCACAACACTTACCTCGCTTTGCAAATTTCAATCAATTACTCAACCACAACTTTTCCTTTTAAATTTGTCTCCAAAGGCTTTAAATCTATTCACAAACAATTCGATATGTTCAATACGAATAATAGAAATTAATTCCATATGAATTTACTAATTTATCGGATAAAAATCCGAAATTCATTAAACTATTCGAAGTGGGACCCACGTCTCAAATCTCGAAAAAACTTACAAAATACGAACACCCATTCCGAGACGAGTCCAACCATACAAAAATTATCCAAATCTGATGTCAAATGGACATTCAAACTAAATTTTTTATTTTTGGAAAGTTTTAAAACAATTCTAATTTCTTCCATCTAAATTCGAAATAAACATTGAATATAGACTTAGATTTATGAAATACAATCAGTACATGATAAAGAACACTTACCCAGTTCAAAATCGTGAAAAACTCCTTTGCAATCGCCCCTAAGCCGAGTTATAATTGAGGGTTTGTAAAAAATGGAAAAAATACCGTTTTGGTTCTGTTTTAAGTCACATGCGTCAGGCCTTCTTCGCGTTCACGAAGAGCCTGTCGCGTTCGCGTGAATAGCATCTCGTGGATTTCGCGTTCGCGAGTCTTCCTTCACGTTCGCGAAGGCTTTTTTCTCCTGGCCTTCGCGTTCGCGTGCCAGTGCTCGCGTTCGCGTAGAAGGACAACTGACCCCTCCCCCAGGCCTCTAAAGCTTCGTGTTCGCATTGAGCTGGCCGCGTTCGCGAAGGGTAAAGTCCCCATAGCTTCGCGTTCGCGACCCAATCTTCGTGTTCGTGAAGAAGGAAAATTCAGCCAGCCCAGTTTGCTCTTCACGTTCGCGCGAGTACATTCGCGAACGCGATGAAGGAAATACCAGAAGCCTGAAGTTGCAGAAAAACCAGATTTTCTAAGTTCGAAATCATCCCGTAGCCTATTCGAAACTCACCCGAGTCCTCGGAGCTCCAAACCAAACATGCACACAAGTTCTAAAACATCATACGAACTTGCTCGCGCAATCAAATCGCCAAAATAACACCTAGAACTACGAATTGAACCCCAAAACGAATGAAAATTTTAAGAAAACTTTAAAACTTATAATTTTACAACCGGACGTCCGAATCATCTCAAATCAACTCCGATTCTCATCCAATTCAGCAAATAAGTCATAAATATTATAGTGGACCTATACCGGGCTCCGGAACCAATATACAGACCCTAGGTCAATAAATCCAATACCAGTAATTTCTTAAAAATCATTAAGCTTTCAAGCTTTTAATGTTTCATCAAAATTCCATATCTCGGGCTAGGGACCTCGGAATTCGATTTTGGGCATACGCCCAAGTCCCAAATCACGATGCAGACCTATCAGAATTGTTAAAATACTGATCCGGGTCCATTTACTCAAAATGTTGACCAAAGTCAACTCAATTGAGTTTTAAAGCTCTATTTCACATTTTAATCTATCTTTTCACATAAAAACTTTCCGAAAAATTATACAGACTGCGCACGTAAGTCAAGGAATGATACATGGTGCTTTTCGAGGTCTTAGAACATAGAATTACTTATTAAATTTAAAGATGACATTTTGGGTCATCACAACGGGGGAGCACAGACCCCTACCGCACATGCTCATGGGCAGACAACTGTTGTATATCATACCCAGGGTGTACTACTCGTGGGTGGAGCCCAGCCAGTGGCAGTAGCTACACTTTAGCCCAGGCCAGATGTAGCCGTTGATCCGCAAAAATTATTGGACAAATGGACTAGACTACATCCTCTTGTCTTTGGGGGTGAGAGACATGAGGATCCCCAGAATTTCATTGATCGGTGCAAGGATAAACTGTACAACATGAGGATATTGGAGTCTCATAGGGTAGACTTTGCTACTTTTCAGCTAGAGGGCAGAGTCCGTATATGGTGTCAGTCTTATGTTATTGGCAGACCAACAGATTCTCCTCCCATGACTTGGGACAGGTTCATCCGTATTTTCCTGGACAGGTATATTCCACCCTCTCAGAGGGAAGAGTTGCGGTTTCAGTTTGAGAAGCTCCAGCAGGGTCAAATGTCAGTGACTGATTATGAGGCAAGGTTCTCTGAGTTATCTCGCCATGCACTTATGATACTCCCTACTGCGGCGGAGAGAGTGCAGAGGTTTGTTGCAGGTTTACATATTGGCATTCAGGCCACTATGGCTAGAAAGGTTGAGATGGGTACTTCTTATGAGCTAGTCGTGGAGATAGCCCGCATGATTGAGGGTGTACGTTAGCGTAGCTGAGAGCAGGTTATGAGAGATAAGCGGTTCAGGTATTCTGGAGAGTTCAGAGGTGCTCCGTATAGGGGCAGAGGTCAGTTCGGGAGAGGACGGTCAAGCAGGCCCCCGTATCCAGCACCACCGCCTCCTCGAGGTGCTCTAGTGCGACCCTATCTCAGTGCTATACCAGGCAGTTCTTATCGCCACCAGCTATTCAGGGTCCTTCGAGTGGGTATTCAGTTCCCTAGAGCCAGACTTTTAGTCAGCAGCCCATCGCACTGAAGAGTTGTTACGAGTGCGGGGATCCCAATCACATACAAATATTTTGCCCAGGCTTCGGGGTAAACTAGTGTAAGAGGGTCAGCAACCTATGATTACCAGACAAGTTGTTCCACCAGTTGTTCGACCACAAAGAGGTGGAGGACAGGTGGGTAGGGGTCGCCCTAGAGGTGGAGGTCAGCTAGGTGGAGGCCATCCAGTTGGCTCTCCAGCTCGGTTCTATGCTTTTTCGTCCAGACCAGATGTAGAGGCCTCAAATGCCATGATTACAGGTATTATTTCTATGTGCGGCAAATATGCCTCAGTATTATTTGATCCGGGATCTACGTATTCATATGTGTCATCTCTATTTGCTTCATTCCTGGTTATTTCTCGTGAGTCCTTGAGTACTCCTGTTTATGTGTCCATTCCTGTGGGTGATTCTGTTGTTCTGAACCAGATCTACCGGTCCTGTATTATTACATTCTGTGGCTATAAAACTAGAGCATATCTCCTATTTCTTGAGATGACTGACTTTGAAATTATTCTGGGCATGGACTGGTTATCTCTATATCATGCTATTCTAGATTGTCATGCCAAAATTGTTACCTTGGTTATTCCAGCATTGCCTAAGCTGGAGTGGAAGGGTTCGTCTGTTAGTTCATTTAATCGAGTTATTTATTTTATAAAGGCTCAACACATGATTGAGAAGGTTTGTTTAGCTTATCTAGCTTATGTTCGGGATACTACTGTAGAGACTCCTACTATTGATTCAGTGCCTGTAGTTCGGGAGTTCTCCGATGTATTTCCTTCAGATCTTCCAGGTATGCCACCTTATCATGATATTGATTTCTGTATTGACTTGGCTTTAGATACCCAGCCTATATCTATCCCAACGTATCGCATGGCTCCGAAAGAATTGAAAGAATAATTGCAGAGTTACTAGCCAAAGGGTTGTCAGACCGAGTGTATCGCCATGGGGTGCACCAGTATTATTTGTGAAGAAGAAGGATGGAACAATGCAGATGTGTATTGATTATCGCCAATTGAACAAAGTCACTATTAAGAACAAGTACCCGTTGACGCGTATTGATGATCTATTTGACCAGTTGCAGTGTGCAAGGGTGTTCTCTAAGATGGTCGGGGTACCATCAATTGAAAATTCGGGATTCGGATGTTCCAAAGACTGCTTTCCGAACTAGATATGGTCATTATGAGTTTCCAGTGATATCCTTCGGTTTAACTAACGCCCCGACAACATTTATGGATCTGATGAACAGGGTATTCAGGCCATATATTGATTCGTTTGTCATTGTATTCATTGATGATATTTTGATCTACTCGCGCAGTAAGGAGGAGCATGGGTAGCATATGAGAGTAGTGCTTCAGACGTTGCGGGAACAAAAGCTATATGCTAAGTTCTCTAAATATGAGTTCTGGCTAGAGTCTGTAGCATTTTTGGGGCATATTGTATCGGGTGAAGATATTAAGGTTGATCCCAAAAAGATTTAGGCAGTTCAGAACTGGCATCGTCCCACTTCGGCGACCGAGATCAGGAATTTTCTGGGTTTAGCAGGTTATTATCGTCAGTTCGTGGAGGGTTTTTTGTCTATTACAGTACCTTTGACCAAATTAACCCAGAAAGGTGCTCCGTTTTGATGGTCTGATGAATGTGAGGTGAGATTTCAGAAGCTCAAGACAGCATTGACTACAGCACCAGTGTTAGTGTTGCCTTCTGGTTTGGGGATGTATACAATATATTGTGACGCTTCACGCGTTGGTTTGGGTTGTGTATTAATGCAGGAAGGGCGAGTTATTGCATATGCTTCACGTCATCTGAAGTCCCATGAGAAGAATTATCCGATACATGATTTGGAGTTAGCTGCGATTGTTCATGCTCTTAAGATTTGGAGGCATTATCTTTATGGGGTGTCTTGTGAAGTTTACACTTATCATCGCAATTTGCAGCATTTGTTCAAGCAGAGAGGCCTAAATTTGAGGCAGCGCAGATGGCTGGAATTACTAAAAGATTATGATATTACTATCCTATATCATCCGGGCAAAGCAAATATGGTTGCAGACGCCTTGAGTAGAAAGGCGGGGAGTATGGGTATTTTGTCTTTCATTTCAGCAGAGGAGAGGCCATTAGCTTTAGATATTCAGTCCTTGGCTAATAGACTTGTGAGGTTTGATATTTCAGAGCCCAGCCGAGTTCTTGTATGTGTTGTAGCTCAGTCTTCACTATTTGAACAAATCAAGGCTCGCCAGTATGATGATCCACACTTAATGGTTCTTTGAGAAACGGTACTACGGGGTGGTACCAAGAAAGTTACTATTAGAGCGGATGGTGTTCTGCGACTCCATGATCGTCTATGTGTTCCTAATATGGATGGACTGAGGAAGAAGATCCTAGAGGAGGCACACAGTTTCCGGTATTCTATTCATCCAGGTGCTACGAAGATGTATCGTGATTTGAGGCAGCTTTATTGGTGGAGGTGAATGAAAAAGGACATAGTCAAGTATGTAGCTAGATGTCTAAATTGCCAACAAGTTAAATATGAGCACCAGAGGCCAGGTGGCCTATTTCAGCAGATGACTATACCAGAGTAGAAATGGGAACGCATCACTATGGACTTTGTAGTTAGGTTGCCGCGGACCTTATGGAAGTTTGATGCAGTTTGGGTCATTAACGACGGGTTGACCAAGTCGGCACACTTCATTCCGGTTGCGACTACGTATACTTCAGAGAGGTTGGCTCAGATATATATTCAGGAGATAGTTCGGTTGCATGATGTGCCAATTTCCATCATATCAGATAGAGGCCCTCCGTTTACTTCACATTTCTGGAGAGCAGTACAGAGTGAATTGGGGACCCGTATAGAGCTCAACACAACCTTTCATCCGCAGACCAACGAGCAGTCAGAGCGGACAATTCTGATTTTGGAGGATATGCTCAGGGCATGTGTGATTGACTTTGGAGGTCAGTGGGATCGTTTCTTGCCTTTGGCCGAGTTTGCTTATAATAATAATTACCAATCCAGCATCGAGATAGCTCCATTTGAGGCTTTATATGGCCGGCGATGTCGTTCGCCCATCGAGTGGTTTGAGCCCGGTGAGGCTAAGTTATATGGTACTGATTTGGTGAAGGATGCCATGGAAAAGGTAAAGTTGATTCAGGAGCGACTTCATACAGCGTAGTCCAGATAGAAGAGTTACGCAGATCAGAAAGCGCGTGATTTATCATTTATGGTAGGTGAAAAAGTTCTTTTGAAAGTTTCGCCGATGAAGGGAATCATGAGATTTGGGAAAAAGGAGAAATTGAGCCGAAGGTTTATAGGCCCATTTGAGGTGTTGAAACGAGTTGGGGAGGTTGCTTATGAGCTTGCATTGCCTTCCAGTCTATCGGGAGTTCATCCGGTTTTCCATGTATCTATGCTCCGGAAGTATCATGCCGACCTATCACATGTGTTAGACTTCAGCACAGTTCAACTAGATAATAGTTTGGGCTATGAAGAAGAACTAGTTGTCATTGTTGATAAACAGGTTCGCCAGTTGAGGTCCAAGAGGATTTCTACAGTAAAAGTCCAGTTGAGGGGCCAACCAGTCGAGGAAGCGACTTGGGAGGCCGAGGAAAATATGCGGAGCAGATATCCATACTTATTCAGCACTTCAGGTATAATTCTAAACCCGTTCGAGGGCGAACGTTTGTTTAAGAGGTGGAGAATGTAATGACCCAACCGGTCATTTTAACTTTTAGAACCTCGTTCCCTAAAAATAAAACTTCCTGTATATGCTTTTAATGATTTATGACTTGTGGGGATGGTTGGTTCGGGATTTGGAAGTGTTTGGGTTGAAATCGGAACACTTGGTTCCTTAAGTTGGCTTTAAAAGGGCAAGTTTGACTTCGGTTAACATTTTGAGAAAACGACCCCGGAATAGAATTTTGACGATTCCAACAGCTCCGCATGGTGATTTTGGACTTAGGAGCGTGTTCGAAATTTTATTTGGAAGTTCATAGTTAATTTAGGCTTGAAATGACTAAAATAGGAATTTAAGTTTGGAAGTTTCACCGGGGAGTTGACTTTTTGATATCGGAGTCGCAATCCAGTTCTGAAAATTTTTATAGCTCCGTTATGTCATTTATGACTTGTGTGCAAAATTTGAGGTCAATCGGACTTGATTTAATAGGTTTCGACATCGAATGTAGAAGTTGGAAATTTTAAATTTCATTAAGCTTGAATTAGAGCATAATTCATGATTTTAGCGTCATTTGATGTGATTTGAGGTTTAAAATAAGTTTGTATGATGTTTTAGGATTTGTTGGTATATTTGGTTGAGGTCCCGAGGGCCTCGGATGAGTTTCAGATGGTTAACAGATCAAAAGTTGGACTTAAAAAGCTGCTGTAATTTTTTTCTTTTCTGCTGGATATTCTGGGCTGTGATCGAGCCCAAGATCGAGCCCAGATATCGAGCCCTGGGTCGACGGCCAGGGTCGAAGCCAGGGACGAGGCTCAGGATCGAAGCCATGATCGAAGGCCCAGCTCGAGGGCCATGATCGAAGGCAAGGCTCAAGGCTAGGGTCGAGACCCAAGATCGAGGGTCACAATCGAAGGCCCAAGCTCGATGCCATGATCGAGGTCATGACCGAGGCCCAGGCTCGAGGGCCATGATCGAAGCCACGATCGAGGCCCAGTTTCGAAGGCTGCCTGAGCAGATCTATAAAGGAGGGAACTTCATCCCATTTGCCATTTTTGACGAACTTGAGCTTGAGTAGAAGTGACTTTTGACAGATTTTCAAGGAAAGACATTGGGGTAAGTGATTCTAACTCGGATTTGGTCTATATACACAAATATATCATTATTTTCACCATTTAATTAGTGTTTTGAGATTGAAATTTGGGAAATTTTTAGAAATCTCATAGAAATGAATTTTTGAGATTTCTGTATCGATTCAGAGTAGGATTTGAGTAAAACTGGTATGGTTGGACTCGTAATTGAATGAGTTGTCGGATTTCATAACTTTTACCGGATTCCGAGACGCGGGCCCACTGACAAATTTTAAATTAATTTCGAGATTTTTATTGAAAATATAGTATTTTTTTATAGAATTGATTCCTATAAATTTTAGTGATTGTATCGAATTATTTTTGGTTAGATTCGATCCAATCAAAGTTGGATAATCGAGGAAAAGTCCTACTAGTGGATTAAATTGGAGCAAGACGAGGTAAGTCTCTTGTCTAATTTTGTGAGGGAAAAATTACCTCATAGGTGATTAAATTAATAATTGTCGTTAATTGTGGGGGCTACGTACGCACGAGGTGCCGAGAGTCCGTGCGTAGCTACTATTAATGCTAAAGTCCAGGTAGTTTAGGACTCAAAAGTATGAATTACTTGTGTAAATTGTATTCTTTACTTAATTAAATTATTTGATATATATATTATGAATTGTAAGGGAAGATATTAAAGGATGGAAATCTCATATGCTTGATTTTCTGTTTAATTAATTAATTGTTAAGAGAAATTATTCTTCCTCCCGAATTTATCTTATAATAAATATACTCTCTTTCCGGAGGTACATAAGAAAATGTCCTCCTTTCTTGTGGAGCGGGCTGAACGCCTCGGCAGGATAGATGCATCTATAGATCATGTCGCACGTCCCTCGGCAGTGTACACGACACTCTAGATCGGGTCGTACGACCTCGACAGAAATCGTGCCTAATAATAATAATTACACGATACTTTGATAGTTTATTGCAACTTGTGAAGCTAATTAAAAAATTGAAAACCTTTGGAATTTAAAGAATTATTATCCCCACCTGCTAAGGAATTATTGTTATTCATGTAAATGAGATTAATTGATAAATTGGAAATTTATTGGAATTGAAGGAATTTAATATATATTGAGAATAGTTGCAATTGAAGGAAGTTAATTATTTCTGCTGGTTAAATAAATTATTGTTATATTTTGTGAATCATGCTGATTTAGATATTCTAATTTTTTTTAATTATTATTATCGACCCATAGTGAGTGTCAAAGTCGGCCATCTCGTCTCTACCGCTTCGAGATTAGGCTTGATACTTACTGGGTACACGTTGTTTACGTACTCATACTACACTTGCTGCACTTTTTGTGCAGGACCTGAGGCAAGTACTAGTGGGGGACCTATCGTCTTACACCCACGTTACCCAGGGGCATAGTGGTGAGTTGCCTTTCTGAGCCGTTCTGCAGCTACCAGTGTCTCTTCTTGCATTTTATTCTATCTATTTTTATTTCAGACAATACTTGGAGTTTTGTATAATCTACTAGATGCTCATACACTTGTGACACCAGGTATTGGCACACACATTGGTAGAATTTGGAATTGTATTATTTTTTTGGATTTAAGTTAATTAGTATCTTTTCAATTTTCTTTAATATTTCTAGAAAAATAATAAAATTACTTAGAAAATTATTCTGAAAATAATTGATATATGTTTAATTTATTTGTTGGCTTGCTTAGCTGTAGTGTTGGGCGTCATCACGACTTATAGGTGAAATTGGGTCGTGACAGGTTAAGTATGATGCATATGCACAATGACAGAGTCACAATTTAAACTTTATGAATTTGGGATTCTAGGACAACTATGTACAAGTGTTAATAAATGGATTCAGAAATAAATTTGTATTTGTACGTGCTTAGTAGAAATCCGAACACATATACATGGTTTGAGCTAAAGTCCTACCTATTTTCCCTCCTCCCCGTATGTGTATATATATAACATTTTATAAGCATATATAGTTACGTTATACTTTTAGCACATCCATTCTATTCCAACCCGTCCTCCATCCCACCCTCTCATATTGGCTTTGAATGTCAGTGTATATATGTCAAAGTACCCCATGTGTCATAATTGCCTGATTCTGAACAATTTTTGACTTTATAAGCTATAACATACCATTCCAGCACAAGTACTTAATGCATGATGAAATAAGGCAAAAGAAGTGTATTCAATCCATAAGAATGCAATTGCATCTTCTTTTTCTTTTCTCTTTAGGTACGTATATTCTTATGTATTATAATCTGTAATAGTCTCTTTCAGTGATAATGTGACAGCTAACAGCTAACTGCCATTTTAAAGTAAGATGAAGTATATAACCCC
>AWOL01S0036139.1:59261-78325 GCA_000715115.1 Nicotiana otophora | reverse complement strand
CCTCCCATTCCACCCACCCTAACCCTAACCCCCCCAAAAAAGTAAAAGGATTACTTAAAAACTTTTCTTAATTTTCAATTTTTAACTAGATATCAGTAGAGTTTTTTTTTTTAGTTTTTTAAAAACCCGAAAAATAATTTTGAAGTAGTTTTAGTTTTTGCAAAAACAAAAATTGAAAAAACAATCGCAGAGAAAACACCTGGTTTATTAAACAAATGTCAATCTTTATCAGGTATATATTTGAGGAACTCCGTGGAAGTTTGATAATATGATTCAATCTCATTATTTTCGAATTTGCTATACACCTAGGTTGTTTAACTAATTCCTTAATCCGCATGTTCCTTTTCTTTTCATTAACCTTGCTATATTGTTCTCGTCTAATACTAAGCCTCTTATTGATGTGATATAACACAAAAATTATATAAACAAATAAAACCAGACAAAAGAAGTTCAAAAGTATGGGTCGGTGACTCAGTTACTTGTTATAGTCTTCTGTTGGAGAGGAAAATAAATTCACGTGGGATGTTGTGCATCATTTTCGTGAGATTATGTGAAGGAGAAGGAGATGAGAAGAGAATAACATTCTGCATCACCTTCATAATTTAAATTTTATTAGTTTCATCGTGTATGTTATTCGTAGATGATACAATATTGATTGACGATATATACGTGATGCGGTGTCAACGACAAGTTAGAGGTTTGGAGACAGACCCTAGAGTCTAAAGGGTTCAGATTGAGAAGGACTAAGACAAAATACTTGGAGTGCAAGTTCAGGGATGCGCCGGAGGGAGCGAACATGGACGTGAGGCTCGATTCACAAGTCATCCCCAAGAGAGGGAGTTACAAATACCTTGGGTTCGTTATCTAGGAGACTGAGAAAATCGACGAGGATGTCACACATCGTATTGGGGCAGGTAGATAAAATGGAGATTAACGTCTGGCATCTTGCGTGACAAGAATGTGCCACAAAAACTTAAATGCAAGTTCTACAGAGTGGTGGTTAGACTGACTATGCTGTATGGGGCAGAATGCTGGCCAGTCAAGAACCCCCATATCCAGAAGTGAAAAATAGTAGAAATGAAGATGTTGAGATGGATATGCCGGCATACTAAGTTGGATAAGATTAGAAATGAAGATATCCGGGTTAAGGTGGGTGTGGCTCCCAGCGAGGAGAAGATGCGGGAAGAGAGGCTTAATGGTTAGGGCATGTGAAGAGGAGAAACTTAGATGTGCCCGCCCTAAGGAGGTGTGAACGATTGCTTTGGTGGGTATGAGAAGAGGTAGAGGACGACCTAAAAAGCGTTGGGGAGAGGTGTTCAGGCAGGACATGGAGCGACTTCAGCTTACCCAGGACATGGCCCTTGAGAGAAGGGTGTGGAAGTCAAGAATTATGGTAGAAGGTTAGTAGGTAGTCGAGCATTATTCTGTCTCGTACCGGGGGGTTTCACGGTTAGTCGGATAATGTCTTATTTTTAGACTGCTAGTATCTCATGCAGTTTCCTATTATCTTGTCGATGTTACTGCTTGTTGCTATTGCTTCCTTCCGCCTAATTGTTTCTGGTACTTCGATTATGTTACTTTCTTTCTTGTTTCTATTGTTGCTTTTCATCTTCTTGAGCTGAGGGTCTACCAGAAATAGTCTTTCTACCTCCTAAGGATAGGGGTAAGGTCTGTGTATACACTGTATATCCTCTCCGGACCCTACTTGTGGGACTCTAACGAGCTTGTTGTTGTTGTTGATGGGTTTCAATTTTTAATATTCTTATCATTGAATGAATTACACTTTTAATATTATGAATTTAAAATATAATATTTAAAGTTCTAGTGATTTTTGATATACATACTCCCTCTGTTTCAATTTATGTGAGCCTATTTGACTCGACACGGAATTTAAGAAAAGAGAGAAGACTTTTGAACTTGTGGTGTAAAATGAAACATATATTTTGTGTAGATATAAATCATTGCACAAAGATAAATTGTTTCTAAATAGAAAATGGGGTAATTCTTTTTTGCACAAATTAAAAAGGAAATAGGTTCACATAAATTGAAACGGAAAAAATTATTTTTTATATATAAAAATACGGGTTCAATTAAACCCATTTAATCCGTGCTCTACCTCAGTGTCAGTAGTCTTCACGTCTCAAATTTGCTGATGTGTTAATGTCCATCTAAGATGTCACAACATAACGGTTTATACTTCACTCCACATTAAAAATTTCCTCTTCCTGTCAAAACTTAATTGAAAATCTGCAGAATGTAGGCCCATATACCTCATGTCCCCTTAGTTCCCCAACCTCAAAGAACAAATTAAAAAACTACTTGTGACCAATGTAAATTAATTGACATTGTTAAAATTTACAAGTAATGTTACATTAAGTTTTACGCTTGTCTAGATTTGGCTATACGAAGACCGGAGATGGGCAAGGGTTACGTAGATGTGAGAATTACTCTTTACGCAATAGGTGGTAGAGGATGCTTATTTATCATCCAACCTAAGTTGTCAATTTGCTCCTGAGCTATTCAAAATGGATAACTTTGTCATTCGTTTCGTTCTTTGTCCAAAAGTAGTTTTTATTGTTAGTCAAGTAGTTTAAAAATATCCTACTCGCACTATTGACGATTGCTCGAGCTCGGATAAAAACACAATTTAAAATAAGTGAAAACAACCAGTTTCGCGCATGAATTATTTGAAAATGGAAAACTTTTGTCCTCGTATATTTCGATAAAAAATTTGAAAGAATACATACGTGAATCAGTAACATTACCCAATTCAAAACCCAACTCCTAATTAATTTTCAAAATTTTTGTCCAACTCGGCTAATTAGTACCGTCTGGTATGATGGATAAGTAAAAATGGGATAAAATTAAGTACCGTCTTATTTCTTGTTTGTTACTAATTTTGGGATAGCTTATCCCATGATTAAATTAGTACCGGGATAACTTATATCTGCTAGATGGTGGAATACTAATCCCGGGATAAGTTATCCAGGATAAAGCAGTAAAATTGAGAATCTCAGGATTAATACAACATACCAAATAATCAATAAGAAATAATACCAGGATAACTAATTTCATCATAACTAATTCCAGTATAACAAATTCTAGCATAACTAATCCCATCATAACTTGTCTTCAAACCAAATAACCCCTTAAGAAGAATGAGTGACTTGGAATATTCAGTAATGTTGGGATTGATCAGCGACGCCTCCAATCAAAAGTTCGAGGAGGCATTTTCATATATACCCACTTTTGGAGCTACCATTGAAGTTATACGTGCATTGCATGAAATTTTGCAAAGTATACCCGCTCGGATATGAAGTAGTTTAATCTCTTTAATACAACTTCAGAAATCAAATTTGAAATTCTTCTAGCTTTCACATGCAACTTCAAAAATTCGAATATGAAGTAGTTCAATCCTTCAATGCAACTTTAGAAATTAAATCTAAAGTTCTTCTATCTTTTAAGGCAGAATAGCCTAAATGGCACCTCTACTTGTGCCACTTTGTCATACCGGTCCCCAAACTAATCAATTTGTCAAGTGAACACTTAGACTCGTTCAAACCCTGTATAATAAACGCTTATGACACTAGGCTGATCCTATGTGTCATATTTGGCTTTAGTGCATGATTCACATGCCTGTATGGGATGTGAGGGCAGTTGAAAGATCCCTAACGGTAATATTGTGACCTATTTAACGACCAACTTCTTCTTTCTACCTCATTCTCCATTGTTGAACATGACAGAAGCTCATTTCTATCCAAATCTGATGCCTTCTTCTTTCTCGTGTTAACTTCAACAGTCAAAAATTGAATTTCTTTCCTGAGATTCTTCATTGCCCATCTATTTCTGTCATCTCTTTTTCTTTTCAAGGTCTATTTTTTTCTTCTTCTCCGGCAAGAAATAAGCTACTTCCACTTCTTCTCCTTCAGCAATGAAGAAGGAACCTTTTATGTTATTGTGGAGTTGCTGCAGATCTTAAAATATCACGAACACCCACCAATCCTGGAAGAAGGTTCCTAGGCTACCGAAGATATGAGATTGGTGAAGGTTGTGGCTTTTTCCGATGGGTTGATCCTGTGATTGAGGAAAAACACTATAAGACTCTTCTTGTGAGTCTTATTAAAAAGAGTGATCGATGACATTGTCAGAGAAGACAAGAAAGGTTGAAGTTCAGAGTTGCTGCTATTATAATTGCGGTTGTAGTTGTTCTAATGTTAGCTCTTATATTATGTGTTTAGGCATTATGGCCCGCCGGTGTTATGGTCTTCTTGAATTTTGCCTTCGGGGCAGGGTGTTATGAAATGGTGTATGAGGGGCGGTTGCCAGAGATAACTGTGTGCAGCGGTTCAAAATCGAATGGGTATTTCTAATGTTGATGGCTCGAGAAAGATGATCTTCGAAGAGGCTTAGAGTCGGTAATATTTT
Organism: Nicotiana otophora; assembly: GCA_000715115.1. NCBI lineage: Eukaryota > Viridiplantae > Streptophyta > Magnoliopsida > Solanales > Solanaceae > Nicotiana > Nicotiana otophora. Next base: position 73,900 of record AWOL01S0036139.1, on the reverse strand, counting down.
ATTTGTTCAGGTACTACAGAGATGCATTTTGATTTGATGCAACAGTTGGGCAGTAAAGTATGAGGGAAGAGATGACGGGAAGTGTTTCGCGGTGGTTGAAGTACTAGCAAGTCAAGTACGAGAAGTAGAGGTTGAGAAATTGCTTAAAGGAGATGGTTTAACCGATGTAAGAGTGGAATATTAGTATATGGATTCTGTGGTAGGGTAGTCACACGCCTTGAGAAAGTATAGAACGGTTTGGAATCGTGATAGAATGTGATTTGGCCTACGAACTTTATTTGGAGTGATGGTTACTATACGAAGAAAGATTGAATATGGTAGAAAGGAGTTTGTTTGAAATGAAGAGGGATTTGAAGATCTGATTATCGTTTCATGCGCAATATGACCTGAATTCGGAAGGTATTGTTGAACTTTTAGTTGATGTCAATAGGGAAAGTACAGACTTATACAAATGGTAAGCGAGCATGAGCTCAGGAGAATTTACTGATTACGTGGTCGTTGCACCCAGTGCAGCGTCGTTGGAAGATGTCGGTAAGGAATTCCACATGTGGGTTATCTCCTGCGAGCAATTAGCGGTGGCATGATGTTGATAAAGCTTCTGCGAGGAATATTACTTGCTACCCGGTAAGAGGTCGAGTGTGTGACAGTGGCTAGCGATTCAGAATGCTCATGAAAACCTTAACAAAAGACTTCAGGAAATTTGGCGGGTTAACAATGCGAGATCATGGTAATTGAGAAGGAGAAATCCTTGTGGGTTCTAAGTTTATATAATTGCAGCTTAAAGCTAAGTGGGGGAGCCTGCTATTGACAATTTGATTTCATGGTTATGTGTTAAATTTTAGTTTTGGTCGGAGACATACTTGTAGATCGGTTATGACTTGCAGAGATGGAGATCGAGGATGACTCGAGTAAGGAAATTCCTGAATACGGGTTATATGGCACTTTATAGAAATACGAAAATCATGGAATTATTAAATTGTTATTTTTAAGAACGTAGTGCGCACGAAGTATGAATTTGATTGGTGGTGTTAAGACAGGGTTACTTCTTTGGGGGTTGTTGTGCTGATGGGGCTTGTGCCTTTCGGCCCGTTTGGGCGGTGCAATTTAGATTTGACAAAAATGGGTGACTCCCGAGAAAATTCTAATGGATTTGAGAATTATATATAGCAATTGAGAATGTTTTCGGACTTGTATATGGATAAAATCTGAGATTTGCATTTGAAGGTGTCGGGACTTGCAGTAATTTTGTATGACTATGGATTCTATATTTCAGTATAAGAAAGGAAAGAGAAACAATTTTAAATTCACATACGGTATTTTCAGAGTGAGTGTTACAATTGTGGTATTTATGAGGTAATTATGATGTTATGAGACTTTAAAAAAAATTTGGTGGCAATATTCTTGGGTTTGGTGACCTTCGTGGCTTGGTCGAGTTAGAAGAATTCAGTTCTGATAGCTTGGTTATGTGAAAATAACTTTTAAAGTGTTCTTAATTGTTTCTACCATGGGTTGAACCAGATATATTCTACCGGTGTAGGGAACTTGTTGTGTATTATGAATTCCTCCTGGAAGGAAGCAAGATGAAGGTTACTGAATGGCCGAGTATGTAATTTGCTTGTTACCCAAAGTTGATAATGAGATTCTCTTGCTTGTCACATGATAGCATGATAGATGTGGTATGTGGCGCGGGATTAAGATTTACATGTACAAGGTAACAATTCATTCTTGAAAGGAAGATCACGAATTTTGGACAAAATGGTCAATTTCAGATAATTAGATGAATGTTATAACTGCTCGGTAATCTTTGAGAACGGTGCACATTTTAAAAGGCGCATTGTGTTTTGACTTACGGATGTTCATTGGTATTGCAGCATTCACCTGGATGATAGACTACTGATATTCAAATTATTGCTATGTGGCACAGAAGAATTATGAAAGTATTCCTCATGGGAAGATCGTGAATGGAAGATGTGTTAGTCATTCTAGTGCTGGAGTTAGGACAAGTTATGGTGATTCATGTGTTTGATGAATTTGGAGACTGGGAGTTCTCAGAAGTATATTGTTTCGGGTTGCGGCCTGTTTGAGGGGAGTGTTTTATTTTAACTCAGTGGAGGCACTAGTTGCATTAATTATTTGTGATAGCTACGCGCTATAAGTGTGCATATATTGAGGTTTGAGCCAATGTGTGGGCATCGGGGCAAATATTCATACTCGAAAGAATGCTTAGGCTATGATATGCCTAGAGTTGACTGTTAAGTGTAAATTTATAATGTTTCTCTTGTTTGCACCTTTGTTGAGAACTATCTGGGCTACATTTGAGGTTACAAAGAGGCTAATTCCCCTGAATAAATGGGGTAGTTACTATTTCTGCGTTAACTTGCCTATTTGAAGTGTGATAGTAGACTTTGCACATGTTTATGCTATGGCGTGTTATTTATACCAGTCCAGGAGCATGAGAATCTTATTTCATTATCATATACATGTGTACTTATTTAATTGCTCCTGCATGATATGCTGGGACTAGAGGCCTATGACCATGCCATCGATTTATATTATTGGCACGTGAGTTGTCCGTGCCGTGTGTGGGAATTCTATTTCTATGATAATTTATCCGATTTATTAATTTTCTTCCTCTACAATTGTGCACATGCACCTACGGTTATCCTCTTCACGAAATTTGAGGAGTTGGTTGTAACATTGCGTTTGTGGTGGTACTTGTTGAACTTGCAATACGGTTCTCTTTCTTGAGACATCTCCCATATTTGGGTATACAGATTGCGCAATTGTGGCTTGAGTTATATTGATGTGGCGTGTCTGTGGGATAGTTGTGTTTAATAATATAAGGTCATTGGACCTAGAATGGGTACTATCAGGTTTGATTACGGTATATTCGGGAGGATAATATTGAAAGTCGGCTTAGAAAGTGATTATGATTTTGGTTGGGGCGAGAGAGCTCCATGAGATTTCTGCATGTTTCTTTTATTATCAGTAGTGTACAAAGGTTTTGGAACGAGGTCTGGCTTGATATGGGGTTTAATACTTGTACTTGGTTGGTTTGGAGTAATTACTGTGATCGGGAATGGTGTTGCAAGCATGTGAGTTGTGTAGTATGTAATGTGATTATATCTGGGGTTATGGTTGTGGCTTGATACAACTTGTTCAGACTTATACAGTGTAGATGTGAGATTTAGATCTTGGAAAAAATTTTGGGTGTTAGAAATTGGGCTTTAAGTTTTGGGCTAAGGTTAAATTAATTATTTTCAGTTGTGTTATGTTGTCAGGCCTATATAGAATAGGGTGACGTAGGATCATCCCCAGGTATGTGCATGGTAAGGAGGAATAGTGATTTAAAGGCTTAGAAACAACTCTTGGCACGTTCGAGGACGAATGTATGTTTAAGTGGGGGAGATTGTAACGATCCGACCGGTCGTTTTAAGCATTTACGCTCCTTTCAACTATTTGAAGTCTTGAATAACTTCCTATGAGGTATTATGACTTGTGTGAATTCGATTTTGGTTTTAAGGTATTTCGGAGTTAGCTTGGAAGAATAAATTTCATGTTGGAAGCTTAAGTTGAAATAGTTGATCGGATGTTGACTTATGTGTAAACAACCCTGAAATAGAGTTTTGATGATTTCAATATCTCCATATGGTGATTTTGGACTTAGGAGCGTGTCCGGAAAATTATTTGAAAGCCCGTAGTTAAATTAGGCTTGAAATGGCTAAAATAGAAATTTAAGCTTGGAAGTTTGACCGAAGAGTTGACTTTTTGATATCGAGGTCGAAATCTGATTCTGGAAATTTGAATAGGTCTGTTATGTCATTTATAACTTGTGTGCATAATTTGAGGTCAATTGGAATTGATTTGATAGGTTTCAGCATCGAATGTAGAATTTGGAATTTATTAGTTTTGAATAGGCTTGAATTGGGGTGCGATTCGTATTTTATTGTTGTTCAATATAATTTGAGGAATCGACTAAGTTTGTGTCATATTATGGGACTTGTTAGTATACTTAGTTGGGGTCCCATGGGCTCAGATGAGTTTTGGAAGAGTTTTTGGAAGAGTTTGGTGTTTTGAGCATAAACACATAATGGTACAAAGGTCCATTTTTAGTTCTAGAGATCGAAATTCGATTTCGAGACTTTCGGAATTTTGATAATGAATTATAGGAGTAATTTGGAAAGAGTGGTCTAATTTCATCAAGTCGCGATTGGGTTTTTAGCGCGAAACATGAGTTAATTGTTTAACGAGCGAAATTGGTATCGCATTATTATTGAACGACTAGGTTCGTATTATTATTTGTGACTCATTGGAACAAGAATCGTCGAATTCCGAGTTCGTATGATGGAGTTAGAGCCTTTTTAGTAAAAACAATAACTGCTGGTACAAGCAAGTTCTGCTGTGAACTTTTAGTGACGGAAAATGGACTTTTAGTGACGGATGGGCAGAAACTTAAGGATAAAAAAATGGTCATTTCTTTCATTTCATTTTGGCTTTTTGGAGCACGGTTCTTGGGCGATTTTGAGGATTTCTTCACGACTTCGACTTGGGTAAGTGTCTATATCCAAAAGTGATTATATTTCATAAATCCATGATTATATTCATCATTTATTTCGGATTTAAATGGAAGAAAACAAGATTTTTGCAAAACTTTTCAAAAATGAAAATTATAGATTTGGAGGTCGAGTTGTTATTGAAATTTGATAAAATTGGTATGGTTGAACTCGTAATTGAATGGGTTATTGGATTTTGTGAGTTTGGTAGGATTCTGAGACGTGGGCCCCACAGGCGATTTTTGAGTTAAATTTTGGATTTTATTGGAAAATTAGTATTTTCATATGGAATTAATTCCTATAATTAGGATTGACTGAATTGAATTAACTGTGGCTAAATTTGAGGCGTTCGGAGGACGATTCGCGAGGCAAAGGCATAGCAGAATAAAGAATTACACAGTTCGAGGTAAGTAACAGTTCTAAATTTGGTCTTGAGGGTATGAAACCCCGGATTATCTGTTATATGATCGGTTTTGGAGGTGACGCACATGCTAGGTGACGGGCGTGTGGGCGTGCACCGTAGGAATTATGACTTGGTCAAATTTCATGAGACTGTATAGTTGAATAATTTGTTGATATTCGTACATTCTCTATGTGTTAGAGAAAATTGAGCCGAGACTCGTATTAAAAATTATGCTTAGGCACATGTTGTTATTGATGGTACCCATTAGGGTCATTTTTGGGGTTGAATAATATGTTCAAATTGTAATTGTTCACTCAGTCATGCTTATTCATTTTATGTCATACCTCAGTCTCTCTTATTTATTGTTGATGCACCATATCATTGTTGTTAGGACATTTTTCATGACATTGTGAGCCCAAGAGACTGGAGAGATTGGTGACTGAGTGAGGCCGAGGACCTGATTGTGAGGATGAGTGTGGATGGGGTTGCCCGCCTGTAGCATAATTTATTATTATGTCATGTGAGTTATCCGTGCGGATTCTAATATGATATTACAGCACGTGAGTTGTTCGTGTAGATTATAGCGTNCATGTTTAGATTATGTGTTGGCACTATAGGGACCCACAGAGGTCGTGTACATGTTGAATTATCTGCTAAATTATTATTTTGTACTCAATCACAGTTTACTTATTTATTTTATCTCAATCTCTATTGTTCATTATTGATGCATCATATTATTGTTGTTTGGACTGATTATCATGACTATTGAGAGCCCGGGAGACTGGAGAGATTTATGACTGAGTGAGACCAAGGGCCTGATTGTGAGATATTATATTATAGCACGTGAGTCATCCGTGCAGCACGTGAGTTGTCCGTGCGGATCCAGATATTATACCATAGCACGTGAGTTGTCTGTGCAGATCTAGATATTATACTATAGCACGTGAGTTATCCGTGCGGATCCAAATATTGATACTATAGCACGTGAGTCGTCCGTGCGGATCCATATATTATACTATAGCACGTGAGTTGTCCGTGCGGATTATAGTGCTTGGGCTAAAGGAGTCCCTCCGGAGTCTGTACACACCCCTAGTGAGCACAGGTACCTACTGAGTGCGAGTTATGAGTGCTGAGTAAATGAAATGGTTGAGTGACTGTGGTCCTGAGAGGATGCATATGATTTCATTCTTATTGCGCTACAATTATCATATATTACTGTGTTGGAAATTTATGAAAGATATTATCTTCTTTTTCAGTCAAACTTGATATAAAATTACTGTTGAGTGTTAAATGTTGAACATGAAAGCCTGCCCTAAATCTTATGTTGGAAATTACTGTAATTGGACTCAGCTGTGAAGCTCGTCACTATCTTCAGCTCTTTATTTAGTATTGTTACTTGCTGAGTTGGTTGTACTCATACTATACCATGCACCTCGTGTGCAGATCCAGGTACCTCCGGACATGGCGGTTGCTAGTTTTTCAGAGCTTTATCTGCGGAGACTATCGAGGTAGCCGCTTGGCGTCCGCAGGCCTTGACTCTCTTTCCTTTCAGTTATTTGTACTATTCTATATTTCCAGACATTGTTCTATCCGTCAGACTATGTTATCATTTAGATGCTCATGTACTCAGTGACATCGGGTTTTGGGAGTGTTTTATGTCGGTATTAATAAGATTTTGTATTGACTTTAAATATTATATTTTTAAACTTAAAAGAAATTGTGGTTTATTAAGGTTGTCGGCTTGCCTAGTATCGAGATAGGCGCCATCACGACAGGTGATATTTTGGGTCGTGACAACAACATATTTATGTGGCCCATCCTGGATCTCATATCCTGTTTCAGCATTAAATTTGTGTAACAACCCGGCCAGTCGTTCCGAGAGTTATAGCCCTATTTCCCTATTCCTGCTTCTTTATGTATTTTTCAGCAGTGTTGAGTTATATCGAGTTGGTAGGTTTGGGTCCGGAGTAGTTTTGGAGTGAAATGAGACACTTAGTTCCTTAGTTAGAAAGCTAAGTTAGAAAAGTCAACCGGAAGTTGACTTATGAGTAAACGAATTTGGATATGGATTTTTATGATTCGATTAGCTTCGTTGGGTGATTTTAGACTGAGGAGTGTATCCGGAATGTAATTTGGAGGTATGTGGTAGAATTAGGCTTGAATTGGCGAAAGTTGGAAGTTTAGAAGTTCTTAGGCTTGAATCCGAGATTGATTTGGTGTTTTGGTGTTGTTTTGGGTGTTTTGAAGTTTTGCCTAAGTTCGGGTAGTGATATATGACTTGTTGGAATTGTTGGTTGAGGTCCCGAGGGCCTCGGGTGAGTTTCAGATAGGTTTGAGTTGTGTTGCGGTCGTTTTTCTTATGTTTCGACGCCATTTTTTCAAGCATAAATGATATCATATTGAACAAATGAGCTCCGATTTCTTTTTTGATTGAAGCATTAGATCCATATCGTAATTACGGACTTGTAGCAAAAAGAATCGTCGAATTTGGACATCGTATGAGGAGTTTATGATTATTTTACTAAGAATTAGGATGCCAGATTTTCAGATTAATTACGCAATTGCCACTGACGGCATATTTAAAAATCTGCATTATTTGCAAATATTGAAACCAGCATATCTCCTTCATTATAAGGTCAAATTGAGTGATTCAAAAGCATAACTTGACTAGAATTTCACAAGAAATCCACCGGAGGCATAAAAAAGCGAGTTTCGGGATCGTTTGGCATGAGAAACGAGGTAGAATAGCTGGCAGAAAAATATATAAAATGAGGGTTTGTTCATTCAGTCATATTTTGAGTTGGGGAGCTCGGATTGAGGCGATTGTGGAGGCGATTTTCACCATAGGGATTGAGGTAAGTGTTCTTTACTCGGTTTTGGTTATATTTCATGAATCCATCTTCGTTTTTGAGATTTGATTAATGATTTCAAAGTGAAATTGAGGGAGTTAGGGCTTGAGATTTGGAAAGTTTTAGGTAGGGATTTGAGGGACCAAACGGAGTCCGATTTTGATAAATTTTATATGGTTAAAGGGAGAAGACGAGGGTTTTGATTCTGCCATTGTTGACTGATTCCGAGACGTGGGCCCGGGGGCCGAGTTTTGGCCGAATTCGGATTTTTGGCATATTTTATAGTTTTTATTGTGGAATTTTATTCTTTAGCATATGTTGATAGTAGTATTCTTATTTTGGTTAGATTCAGAGCTTTTGGAGACCGAGTCCAGAGACGAGGGCATCTCGGAGTAGGATTTTACGCTGTTGAGGTAAGTAACAGTTTTAACTCTGGCTTTGAGGGTATAAACCCGGAGAATTTTATATTGTGTGACCGTTTGGAGGTGATACCCATGCTAGGTGATGGGTGTATGGGTGTATACCTCTAGGGATTGAGACTTGGTCCATTCCGTGAGGCCTCATGGCCATCATCTGTGTTTACGTAGTTACTTGTTGTTGAACTTGTCTGCCTTCATGTTAGAGATTATGCTTAGGCTTTATTCATGCACACATTATTTGTACTCAATCATAGAAATTATTGTACATGTTTACCTCAGTCTCTATTATTTGCTAATATGCTGTGATACTTGATGTGGGTTGTGTTCCCTTATTTATTGATGATGGTGAGGCTAGTGAGGTACATGATTAAGTGAGGCCGAGGGCCTGATTGTGAGGATATTAATACCATAGCACGTGAGTTGTTTGCGTAGCACGTGAGTTGACTGTGCGGGTCCAGGTATTGATACCATAGTGCGTGAGTTGTCTGCGTAGCACGTGAGTTGACCGTGCGGGTCCAGGTATTGATATGATGGCACGTGAGTTGTCCGTGCTTAGCGCTTGGGCTTTGGGAGCCCCTCCAGAGTCTGTACACACCCCCAGTGAGCGCAGAGTGTTGAGCATTGAGTGTTGAGCGCGAGTGCTGAGTGATGGAGTGACATTGCTGTGAGGTTGCATTTACTTTTGTTGTTGTTGTATTTACCTCTTAATTTTCCTTGTAGTCTTACTGATTTATGAAATTACCTGTCTACTCCTGTTTGTACTTAATTGTGGAAATAATAATTGGATTATTCTGCTTAGCTCGTTACTACTGCTCAGTTCCTTAGTTATTTATGTTACTACTGAGTCAGTTGTACTCATACTACACCCTGCACTTTATGTGCAGATCCAGGTGAGTTAGAAGGCGACGATCGTTGAGTTCAAGCCGGCTATCTTTGGAGACTGCAAGATAGCTGTTAGCGTCCGCAGGACCTTGTTACTACTCTTGTCATTTCTTCTTTTGGACAGTTGGACAGTTTATATATATTAGTTCATAGTTTTAGATGCTCATAACTTAGTGATACCCGGATGTTTGGGGCTTGTTTCCGTATTTTCTATATTATATTTAGAGTTGATTTAGTTTATGAGAAATTTAAATGTTGGTATTGTTTTATTAAATTCTTATAATCGATTTAGTAGTAATATTTTGGGAAATAGGCTTGCCTTGTAACACGATAGGTGCCATCACGACCATGGTTAGATTTTGGGTCGTGACAATTTAACTTCACATTTGGCTGTGCTTTGAGCATTCTCTCCAAGTACTTCCATAGCCATGGGTGATAAATCACCTACCCATTTTTCAGAAAATTCTCTCATGCTATTCACCCTCTCCGTACACTTGATTCTAATTTCCTCTAACATAGTAAAGATAGATTTGTGCCTAACCAAATCCAACTATTGAATATATCACACATGTTGTTCTCCACTACATCACACTTACTATGTTCTTTGAAGTATGCCCTACACCGTGTCTCCTTATTGTATTTCAATAAGTCTTGAACAATATCTCCCCCAACAAATCTATTTCATCTAACTTCTTGCCAAAGTAAACTTCAAATGTAGCTTTTGCACACTGCCCGAATTTTTTCCTTCTTTCTTTACCAGGCCAAGTTTGCTTTCAATTGGCCCAGATATGTCTAGCACACTATCTTATCTAAGCATTTGGCAATAACTGAGTTATTGATAGATTAAGACCTTACAATCAACAACATTATAGTGTTATAAGTTAAACATAAATGAAAATAATTAAACTTTAAAGACAAAGTGTTAGAAACCATACCTTCTGCATATCAGACATGATTGCCAGCCCTTCTCCTTCAGATTCTGTCAGTTTCAGATCATGCTTGAGACATCTGATAAGTCAAGACCATGTATCCTTGGATTTCTTTTCAACTACTGCCCAAGCCACATGGTACATTTGATTATTTCCATCCTTTGAAATGCAGGAAAGTAGTTCACCTTTACATATTCCTTTTAGGAATGCACCATCAAAGCTAATTATGTTTCTGCACCTTTCTAACCATTCAATTTTTAATGCTTCAAGACAGATATAAATGCCCATAAACACCTCTTTGCCCAGGTTCTGCATTCTTGGATATCTTTATCACTACAGTAGTAGGATTAGTAGACTTTAGAATTTAGCATAATCATGGAGCCTAACAAATTCTTTCTTGTAATCAACCATATTCTCCTTCATAACTATCATTTTTGCCCTTCTGCAGGAAGTTTTACTCACATACAAACCATATGCTTTTCTGATTAAGCCTTGAATTTGATGAAGCTTAATTTGAGGCTCACTGATTATTCTATCTTTGAAGCTTTTTGCAATCCATTGTGGGTTACACATCTTGTTCCTTGTCTTCTTGTAGAATTTATGGACAGGGTAGAATGTAATCACCCTAAAATTCCTGGTGCTACCTTCTATGCTGCCAAGAATATGCCACGGACAATATTTCTTTGTACACTTTGCCCTAACTCTTTCCCTCTCATTAGGTTTCAACTTAAGGTTCACACATTTTTAATAGAATAGGTCTGCAATGCCTCCCTAAACGGTACAAAATTCTCAAATATCATATACAGTTCAAATAATATTTTTTTGCAACTTGTGTCAAAGTAGACCTTCTTACTTGGATTCCTAGCTGGTGCATCCCTTACTTCATCAGGGCCAACGGGCTCTCTTTCATCATCACTACACTCACTACCTGGAGCTGAGCTATCAAAATACTGGTCATCCCCTCCTAGTTTCCCTTCAGATTTTTCCCTTTTATTCTTATGCATATTTTCAAAGTTAGAATCTATACCAACAGGACCAGATGGTGTATCATCTACATTTACTTGGGAATTCTTTTTTTTTGTTGATTTTAGACTGTCTAATTTCAGCTAGGTCATCGATCTTCTAAATCACTACAATCTTGAATGTTCTCATCTATATCAAATGGTGAATCAGACTCTTCAGAATCTTCAAAGTCCTCATCAATATCAGATTCTGATGTTTGAAGGTGATAGGATGGGAATTTATTACCTTCACCTTGATCTGATACTTATATCTCTCCATTTATATCTTCCCCCTTACCCTTATCTTTGTCATTATCAGTCATATTTATATCATTGGTGGGAGTTGACACATCAGCCTTAGTATTTAACCCACTGCCATACCCATGTTTTTTCGTGGAGTAGGGCCCTGTTCTGTTATGTCCTCAACAAGAATATGATTACTAATTATATGGACAATACAAACATCAACAAAGTCACTACCTTTCAATGTATTAAGAAACTTTAACACATTAATATCTGTTTTTAAAATGTAATAGCCACCCCTTTTGTTAACTTTGCATCCAAACATCAACTACTAAAAAACCTAAGTCCCTAGAAAACTTGTGAAACAACATAATATGAAGCTCATCAACATCAATTGTAGCTAATTGAGGACAAGTTAGTCCATTAGCATACCTTAGTTTAGGGTCCGATACAAAATTACCACTGTGGTGGATTTGTAGGCTAACTAGGCTTGAAGCCATTATCTTATCATACATGCAAAGTGGTCCACGTTCAATCCGCACTCAATAGTGAGTGGAAACGGTCATTGGAAGAATAGTACCCAGCAAGAGTCGGGGCCAATTTCCACAGAGATTTACTAAGGGTGTTAGGAGTATACACTTCAGGAAAGCGAAAGGAATAGCTAAATTGCACTTCCACAAAAGATTTTGATTTCTATTCTAATTTTACTCTAGCAATTATAAGCTAACAAAAGAAACTAGAAGCGAATAAGTGTTTTTGGTGTTTTTCCAAATAATTAAAAAGCCTAGGGATGTGAACATAACCTAGGTATTCGCTTAATGGGTAAAATACGTTAATACTTGTTTTGTTGATTGGGGTGTATTATAGCTCTCAACTCTATGTTACCCACTCAATGCCTCTCGGTCAAAGAGTGATTTTTTCAATTTGGCTTTCTCAAGTCCAAATGGGTATCAAACAAAATAGTTGATATGAGCTCAAGTCGGGTTCTCACTATCTCTAGTTTGAACTCTTTAATTAGGCTAAACAAACCCTCAACTAGCCCAATTCCATGTTAGCAAAGTTATCCTTGACTGGTTCCCTCTTTCTCAAGTAGAGACTAAGTCAAAAAGGCATGAATCAATATTTGCAACTATTAATTCTAAAATTGAAGCATAAACTAAGCTAAATAATCAACACACAATCATAAACAAGCATTAAATTAAATACTCATAAGGTTTATACACTAGGTTTGGATCACAACCCTAGTAAACATCTATCTACTCATAGTGAGAATAGAAAACACTAAAGAAGAAATGCTAATTATACTCATAATATATGATTAAAATGATAAAATATAATATTAAAACACTAAAATAGTCACAAACTTCCTAAAATATGGCAAAATGTAACGGCTACAACAGCTCAACTTCGAAACTTGACATAAAAATATGAAACTCGTCTATTTGTAGTGGCCCAAAATTCGCTAATAAAAATGCCCCTCAGGAGGTTCTGCAGCCGCACAATTCCATGTGCGGTCCGCAGATTTCTTCAGTTGCAAGATCTTGGATTCTGCAGCAGCACAATTCTGGATTGTGACTGCGAAGCATCTTCTGCGGCCACACAATTCTTGTTCGGTCCGCACTTCAGCAAGGCTTCAGGACTTGGTCTTTTACACACTCTCTGAACTTTGAATCATTTATTAGTGTAGACCTTGTTCTGCGGTTACACAATTCATGTGCGGTCCGCACATTGGCCAAATATCTGGTGGGCTTTTTCACTTGATCTGCAGCCGCAGATGGAATTCTGTGGCCGCATAAATCCTTCTATGGACCGCACTCCTTTAGTTCTTCGCCTTTTTTTGCCTTGTGATACGGAACATTCCTTTTTGAGTCGGAATTTATCATGGGAGACCAAACTTCTAACATTCCTGTAATTTGTACACTTTCATTAGTTTCGGGAATATAAATCAATACTTTCAGACTAAAACAAAAGTAAAAAGGTGCTAATAAGTAGTCAAGATCATCACTTATCAACTCCCCCAAATTTAAGTCTTTGCTTGTCCTCAAGCAAATACATTAGTTCCTACCTCTTAGAGTTAAGGGTCATTTCAGCGAGTCAAAGGTGGGTGTCACGACCCGAAATTTCCCACCGATAGGACCGTGATGGTGCCTAACATTTCACTTGCCAGGCAAGCCAATGTTAGAAAATCACTAAACCAATTCCTTATTTCCATTCAGTAAATAACAATAATTAACTAAAATAAAATATAATAAGCGCGGAATATCATAAAACTATATTAATTTCTACCACCCGGATCTGGAGTCACAATTCACGAGCATTCTAGAATTTACTACAAGTAATAGTCTGAAAGAAATACAACTGTCTGAATGAAAGAAAATAGTAGGACATAAAAGGATAGACGGGGACTTCAAGGTCTGTGAACGCCGACAGATCTACCTTGAGTCTCCGGACAGCGGACCAATAGCAAATCTCGATCAACCTGAGCCGATATCAAAATTTGCACAGAAAGTGCAGAGTGCAGCATCAGTACAACCGACCCCATGTACTGGTAAGTGTCGAACCTAACCTCGACAAAGTAGTGACAAGGCTAAGACAAGGCACCTACAATCAACCTGTACAATTTAATAATGTATATGCAAATAATAGGAATGAAGAACTAAATAGGAAATGCCGGGAGGGGAGACATACTGAGGGGAATACAGATAAAGAACTACAACAGAATGATCACCGGAGCAGTCAATATACCATGAATCAATAGGAATAGTGAATACAGTAAAGAAAAATGTACGGCATCACCCTTCGTGCTTTTACTCTCAATCTTACCATAAAATTAATAGAAACGGCACGACATCACCCTTCGTGCTTTTACTCTCAATCTTACCATAAAATTAATAGAAACGGCACGACATCACCCTTCGTGCTTTTACTCTCATATCATGGCACGACATGGGACGACCTCTAGCTGGCTGGTCTCTTCCTCTAACGGCCTGACCTCCACCTCTAACTGTCTGGCCCCTACCTCTGGCTGCCTGACCCTTGCCTCTGGCTGGCTGAGCAGGTGGTGCAGCAACTGGTGCTGGAACTATGACACGAGAACTCTGATGTTGTGAGCCGCCCATTGCCCGAGGGAAAAATCTAGCAATGTGCCTCGGATCACCATAAGTATAACATAACCTCGGCTGTTGTGTCTGCTGACCCTGAAACTGACCTTGTCGACCTGAATAACCACCCTGATAACTCTGGAGTGGAGGTGCACTAATAGGAGCTGGTGGTGCACTGTAGGCTAGCTGATCGGAATAATGCATCTGAGGGCCACGACCACCTGAGGCACCGTGGGATGCCTGGAGCACTGAATGAAAC
>AWOL01S0036139.1:30047-54350 GCA_000715115.1 Nicotiana otophora | reverse complement strand
ATTAACACTCACAATATGGCACGACATCACCCTTCATGCATTAACACTCACAATATGGAACGGCATCACCCTTCGTGCATTAATACTCACAATATGGCATGGCATCACCCTTCGTGCATTAATACTCACAATATGGCACAGTATCACCCTTCGTACATTAACACTCTCCCTTACCATAATGCAATGCATAAATAACAACAGAGAGATAGAATAACAAGTACAAACCTTACTTCAACATTTGGTTCCATAATATCAATCTCAACTTTGAAATAAAAACTCAATTATCACTAGAAAATTCCGTAAACATGATAAGAACGATAATTTGAACAACACCAGTATAACACGTAGCAATTTGGCATAGGAATGAGATAATATAAGAAAAACAGAGAAACATGGAAAACAAGTAAATTGGCGGCGCATAAGTACTCGTCACCTCACATATACACCGCTCACGTGAATTTCACTTAGCAAATAATCTAAGGTTCCTTATTCCCTCAAATCAGGGTTAGACACAATACTTACCTCGCTCCGAAGGCCACTTAATTCTCAATCACAACTTTTCCTTTGTAATTCACCTCCAAACCACTCGTATCTATTCAAAAATGACTCAATAATATCAAATATTGCTAAAGGAATCAATTATATTGCATAAATTAAAGTTTTCAATTTTTCCTCCAAAAAGTCAAAAAATCGACCCTGGGCCTGCTTGGTCAAAACCCAAGGTTCGGACCAAAATCTTTTTACCCATTTACCCCCGAGCCCGAATATGTAATTAGTTTTGAAATCTGACCTCAAATTGATGTCTAAATCTCCAAATTCCCGAAATTCCTATTTTCTACCCTAACCCCTTCTACCATGAAAACTCTAGATTTTAGGTTGAAAATTCAAGAAATGTAATGGGTAATCAAAAGAAAATGGTTTAGAATCACTTACCAACAATTTGGGGAAGGAATGACTCTTGAAAAATCGCCCCTCACCGTTTGGATTTTGAGAAAAATGAGTTTTTGGCAAAAGTCCCGTTTTGGATTCTGTTAAGTGATGGGCGACAGTGTTCATCGCCTTCGCGAGAGCACTGTTGCGTTCGCGAATTGTATGGGCTGCCAAGCCTTCGCATTCATGAGGCAGTACTCGCGTTCACATAGGCTACCCTTCCCTGGTCTTCGCGTTCGCGAGACATTGCTATCGTTCGCGATGAAGAAAAGGCTGACTCCCCCTCCCCAGTGCCTAACACTACGCATTCGCGGTGGGCTTGTCGCGTTTGCGAAGGGTAACGCCCCTATCGCTTCGCATTCACGACCAAGCTTTCGCGTTCGCGAAGAAGAAATCCTCAGCTTCCCATTTTACTCTTCGCGAACGCGAGAGTACCTTCGCGAACGCGAAGAAGGACATGCCAGAACACAGACTCTGCAGAAAAACCAGATTTCCAAAGTCCAAAACATCCCGTGGCCTATCCGAAACTCACCCGAGCCCTAGGGGCTCCAAACCAAACATGCACACAAGTCTAAAAGCATCATACGAACTTGCTCGCGCGATCAAATAGCCAAAATAACACCTAGAACTCTAAATTTAGCACCAAATCAAATGAAATTCTCAAGAACACTTTAAAACTTCTAATTTCTCAACTGGACGTCCGAATCACGTCAATCCAACTCCGTTTCTCACCAAACTTTCACAGACAAGTCTTAAATATCATAATGAATCTGTACCGGGCTCCGGAACTAGAATACGGATCAGGCACTAACAATGCCAACCATCAATCAATTCTTAAAAATAATTAATTTTCATCAAAAATTCATAACTCAAGCTAGGGACCTCCAAATTCGATTCCGGGCATACGCCTAGGTCCCATAATTTGATACGGACCTACCGGGACAGTAAAGTACAGATCCGGGCCCGTTTACCAAAAATGTTGACCGAAGTCAACTAAAATCAACTTTAAGGCAAAAATTCTCATTTTCATTAGTTTTCAACATAAAAGTTTTCCGAAAACCTGCCGGACTGTGCACACAAATCGAGAAGGGTAAAAATGAGATTTTAAGGCTTAAGAGCGCAGATTCGAGTTCTAAAATATAAGATGACCTTTTGGGTCATCACAGTGAGCCATTCACACATCAGTTGGGACCAACAATTACCCATACTACTTCATGCATCATCAACAAGGTGACAAGTCAGATATTCATGCACATATAGTTCTAATGTGACATTTGAGCTTCAAGAGTTGACTTTACTCATCAAGGACTCGTGTTCTATCATGTGGATCATGGTGGACTCGAAACTCTTCCTCCTCTACTTTCCATTTTCCAAGCTCACTTAAGAAATTAGCACTCAATCTTAGGATTCATGAAAGGTTCACTCATCTCTCACAAGAGAATGCCATAAGTACGACTTCAAGTATCATAGGCTTGCCTCTTATGTAGATCGCCACTAATGTAAGTTCACTTGGTTTGAAATCAAGTAGGACTTATTTTAGGTTGCAATGAAGGATTTTGGATTAGGGTAGGATACCATATGGGTAAGTTGTTACACCTTTCCTTATGAACTCCACTCTTTCATTTCTCTGCTCACAATTGCCAATTCTTAGAGGCACTTTCTTTTCATTGGGGACTAGAGAGACGTAACATCACTCTTTCTTGTTCATTTCATTCTTTTTATCCCTTTTTGATTTCTCATACAAGGGATCATTACCTCTTTTTGAATCCATCAACCCTTCCACTTATTTAAGTTTTGCATTTTTTTTTTTGTTCTTTTCTTTTCTTGCCTTCTCTTTCATAGAGATAATTTCTTTTCTCTTTTTGTGCCTTGATACCTTTTTCAAATTCCTCATCTCTCTCCCAAACTTACGTTTTAAGCCATTTGTTTCACAAGAGTGTTAAGAAAAGTCCGGGTGCCAAGAGAGAGTCACGATAAAATGGGTATAGGCTTATAACATGGTTATAAAATGAGAAAGGCGAGAGGCTCAAAGGGGTTGACTAGGGATAACGACATTAGTTGGCAATAGAAAGCTCAAACGGGCCAAGGAAAGCCTACAATCACTTGTCAAACCAAGCAAAACTTAGGATTTCACCTTGAAACACATTTGGGGCAAGTTCTAGACCCTTTTGCATGGATACTTAGACTAGCTAGTGTCGCCCAAACTCACACCACTAATTGAGATTGTGAGGCGGTCGATGCAATTATAAATACCCAATGCGAGTCGAGGTCGATTCCACAGAGAGCTTTATGTTGGATTAGGTATATACCTAGTCTAAGTATATGACGTGCCCAAGATTACACTTCCACATATTCGGTTGTTTGCTTTCTACTTCTAAATCTTATGCTAATGCTGTAATTGTAAAGCTAAAGGAAGATGTTTTTGGTATTGTTGTTTTTCAGGTTATAAAAGATCTAGGGTTGTAACTTCTCCTAGTTGGTTACCTAATGGATTGAGTGCTTTAGGGCATGTTTGGTTGGTCGGGATACAATATAGCAATCACACGTAATTACTTACTCTATACCTCTCTGTAGTTTGAGTGATTTTGACCAAGTTGGCTTTCTCAAGACCAAATGGGTATCTCACAAAATAAGTGATAGGTTCTCAAGTCGGGTCTTATTATCTCTAGATTCGACCCTTTAATTGGGGCTATAAATTTCTCGAGTTCACCCCAATTTCTTGTTAGCCAAGTTTTCCTAGACTTAGTCTCTCTTTCACAAGTAGAGACTAAGTCAATTAGGCATGAATCAATATTTTCAACCCCCAATTCTCAAATTCAAGCAAGAACAAGGATAAATATTATATACCCGATCATAAATAAGCCCTAATTCAATCACCCATTAAGTACCCATACTAGGGTTGGGTCACAAACCTAGCTAAAGGTTTAGTACTTATAGAAAATGAAGAAATTAAAAAAGAAACTAAGATAAAACTCATAATAGATGATTAAGGGAATAAAATCTAATGTTAAAATGATAAACTATTACAAAGTTGCCCAAAACAGTAAAGAAAACGGCAATCTATTTTTCGGAGTTCAAACTTAAACTAAAAATAAGAAAAAGATCTATTTATACCTAGCTAAACTTATCGGAGAAAATTGCCCCTGCGGAGATTCTGCGCCGCATAATTATGTGCGCAGTCCGCACTTTGACACTAGCTTGAAAGGATGGACTTCTGCGGCCACACAATTCTAGGTTGCAGCCGCACTTCTTCAAATTCCGCGGTCCGCACATTTCTGAGTGCGGCCGTATTCTCGAGTTTTAGGTTGGACATGTAAGACTTCCGTGGACCGTACATTTTTGAGTACGACCGCACTTTTGATTCTGCGGCCGCACAATAATGGTATGGTCCGCACTTCTTCATGACCCCAGAATCCATCTCTCTGAACCTCATTTCTGCGGCCGCACAATAATTGTGCGGTCCGCACTTTGCATGGAAATTTTGTCAGAGGCTTCTTCATGTTCTGCGGCCGCACTCAATATTGTGCGGTCCGCATTTTGCCCTTTTAGCTTTGTTTTGGTCCTTGTCCAAAATTACTCCTTCTTGAGTTGATTTTCATCTCTTTAACTCATATTCCAACACTTCAATAAGAAAGCACATATCATCCGTTTTCGGGAATACCTTTAAGCAATTTTGAGCTAGAACAAAAGTAAAAGAGTGCAAATAAGTAGTCAAAATCCCTACTTATCAACTCCCCCATACTTAAGCTTTTGCTTGTCCTCAAGCAATAAGGTAATTCCCACCTCCACAAGAAAAGAGCTATTTCAGCTGGCCTAAGGTGACTCAAACACACATCAATTGGGACCAACATTGACCCACAACACTTATGAATTATCAATAATGCAGTGATTTGACTTTTTAAGTATAATAGTTCTAATGTGACACTAGAGCATCAAGAGTTGACTTTATTCATCAAGGAAGCTCGCTCTTTCATGTAGGTCATTGTGGATCCCAAACTCCTCCTCCTCTACTCTCCGTTAGCATATCTCACTTAATACAAGGATTGTGAAAAGTTCACTCATCTCTCTCAAAACAATGTCGCAAGTACGGCTCAAAGTACCATATGCTTGCCCCTCATGTAAATAACCACTAATGCAAGCTCACTCGACTTGAAATCATGTAGGGCTTTTTCGGGATGTAATGAAGGCTTTTGGACTAAGGTAGGATTTGATGGAATATCATCTTTCCTTAAGTACTCCATTTTCTCTTTTTGGCTCATACTTTGTCGACTCTTTGAGTTATGTTCTTCTTCCTTGGGGGAACTAGAGAGACTTAACGTCACTCTTTCTTGGTCATGATATTCATTTTCTACTTCTTTGCTTACTCCATGCCTTTCATCCTTGTTTTTCTTTGAATCCCTTCAACTCTTTACTTTATTCACTTTCTTTTTGGCATTTTTCTTTTTGTTCTTTCTTTCTTTTCTTTGTCTTCCCTTTTATTCATTTCTTTCCTCTTCTTTGTACCTTTATATCACTTTCAAACTCCTCGTCTCTCCCCCAAACTTATGCTTTAGCCAATTATTTCTCAAGAATGCCAAGGAAAGATCGGGTACGAAGAGAGGGTCATTATAGACGGGTACATGCTTGTAATGTAGTTATTAAATGAAAAAGGGCTTAGGCTCAAATGGATTGACTAGGGATATCACATTGGTGGGCTACGGAAAATTTTAAATTGGATCAAGGAGAGCCTACAATCATTTCTCAAGCCAAGCTAAACTTGGAATTTTGCCTAGAAAAATATTCGGGGCAAGTTCTAGACTATTAGCATGGGTACTTGGACTTGCAACTAAATATCTCACCTCTCACGCTGCTGGATTGCTAAAGGGAACGGAGTCGAGGGCCCACAACAACCCTATTTAAGATTGAATATCACAAATGGCTCGACTGAACCACTCGATGAATGCTTAAGTCAACACAAGAGTCAAAAGGTCACAACTAGAGCTATTTTCTGCCAAAAACTTGTTTTTAACTATAAGGCCGTAGGTAAATGTGTTGGTACCAAGTGAAGCATGCTTGAGACCCTTTTATTCATTACTATTGTTTTTTTACCTAATCACAAAAAAAACTGACTCAATCCCTTAAGAATGTTGTCACGCCATCCATTGTTGGGAAGAGCCACCCGGTTCACACAAAACCTACCTTTGGAAAGAACTGTGGCATTAAGAAAACCAAATGCTTATTGCTCAATTAAACATAACAAGAAGCTACCAAATCAAAAACAAAAGGCAGTGAAGTAAATAAGAAGTTATACTACTAAGAAAAACAAACTACAGAAGCTATAAAATTAACTACTGAAAGTAAGACAAATGAATATACAAACCAAGGGGAAATGAATATATACATCAAGGGGAAGGGAGGAATATATACATAACAAAAGATAGAATAAAGATAAAAGAAAAAGGGTATTAAAGTTATTACAGGCCAATGTCAATGTCATAATAAACTATCCAAAATAGACCACCCCCCTGGAAAACAAAAAGCATTGTCTTCAATGCTTAACAAAAATAAGGATAGAGAGTGAAGAGAACTCCCTATGTGGTCTCAGTGTGCATGGAATCATCAGCAACCTCTGGATCCTCAAACTGCATTTCATCGTCCCCCCGGTCGGGGAATAATGGGGTGGCTGAACATCTGGAGCATCTCCTCAGCGGTGTGGGAAACAGGGTCCGGCTCCTCAGACTGGCCAACTGCTGTCTGTGATGCCTCAGGTACTGGTGGAACTGCTGGTGCTGTCTCCATCAGAAGGTCAAGGGGAATATCCTCAGCTGATGCAAGCTTGGCCACCTCGGTGCGCAATCTTTCCACTGATTTCTTTGATGCCTGAGATTTCCGCATATTCTTCACCTGTTTTCCCAACTTCTCAATAGCTCTCCCATGAGCCACCACTATACCCATAATAGTCTTATGATTTTCCAGGATCTTCTTCAAATTTTCCTCCACTAACGGAGGTACCTAAGGTGCTGCTGGGGTAGAGGATTGTGCCGCAACAACACTAGATATGTCAGACAACTTTGAAGTAGTTGTCTGTATCCAGTTGTTGAGACTTGCCAATGTTTGGAAGACTTGTAGTGCAGTGAGTGGATATGTGGAAGAGGCAAGCACTAGCACTGATGTAGATGGTCTAGAAGGTAGAGGTGGTGGCATGTCAGCTATCTCGGTGGAAGGGCCGGTTGCTGTGGAAGGCATGGCAGCTGTAGAAGGCTCAGCAACTAAATATGTAACCACCACCGTTGGCTCATCAGACTGGCCACCGGTGGTAGTTGCCTTACCCCTGAACTTTGGGTTTCCCGGACCTTGTAAAGAGCACCATGAGAAGGGCTGTTTAGCCTGCACCTTTTTATCAAAACTCCTCGGCTCCACATTTACATCCGTGAGGTATGCTGTGAGTGTGTTGGGATATGGATAGTAACTTTCACCTCTTTGGACCACCAATGACATATTGGCCGACATGATGGCACCCACATTTATTGGGTACCCGGCCATGATGGATGCCACCAAAACTACTCGGGGGAGTGGAAGATTGTTTTCATTCCTGCTCGGGTCTAAGCGATTGCACACAAGATTTTGCCACCCTTTTGCTTCAAAATTGAGGGTGGCCCGAGCAATGGGAACCCCCGCTGTGCTCCACGGTGGTAGTGGTCCTGGAGCTACCAATATCTCTGTGAGCCAAGGGCGAATTGCATCACCCTTAGATAGCCTTTCCAAGTACTGGACTGGTTATAACTCCTCGAATCCCAAGTATTGGTTCAGAGTGCCCTGATCGAATCTAACTTTCAAATTCCGCACTTTGGTAACTTTGGTACCCTTCTTGTTGTGTGCCACATTGGCATAGAATTCTCGTACCAAGTGCTCCTTGGCATCCTTGACACTCTGGTGAACCACATCCATCCCTGGCGCTCCTAAACTGCCTAAGGATATTTGGATTGTATTTATCCAAATCCTTCAGTAAGATTTGCCGCTCAAGTATGAGCGATCTCTGGGGCCACCACTCTCTGAACCTGTTGAAGGCTGTCAAACTCACAAACCGATCCCCCCATGCTTCCTTCTTCTTCGACCTCTCTAGGTCGCCCACTCGAGTGTCACCTCCTCTACCATCATTCGGGACATCATCATCATCATCATCTATTGCGACTATTACTGGAGGAGTAGGTGTAAAGGAGGGCTCTAAACCCTGCTACTGGTATCGGAACCCTCAGAAGAACTTGCTGAGGTGGAGGGTTCGTCCCGGAGTTGGTATCTCCCTGGGAAGTATGATGGTTGAGACTGGGCCTCAGGCTGTTCTCCCATTGAGTGACCTTCGGAGACTTCCCTAGACAGGACATATGAGCTTGATTCAGAAGGCTCTGTGGCCCTGCCTCTCCTCGGGGTTTTTTTTTTTTGTCAAAGTTTTCTTTTGCACCCCCAAAGGTTGAGTGTCTTTGCCCCGGCCTAAGAAGAGTTCACCTCTCCCTTTAGATGTATCTACTCTACCTCATGAACGAACCATTGTCTACAATATGAGGTACATAAGTCAGTTAGAGCTCAAAACAGTGTACATATATGCATAATAGTTGCAGGAAAACAGACTGCAGAAGAGGCAGTGCGGACCGCACAATTTTGAGTGTGGCCGCAGACTACCATGTGCGGACCGCACAATTTTGAAGTGCGGTCGCACATCCAGAAGTGCGGACCGCACAATTTCGAGTGCGGTCGCATACATTTTTCTGCGGCCGCATAATTTTTCTGCAGTTTACTTTTCATGCAACATTTTATACCTACGTTTAAGATCTGCGGACTGCACAAATTTGTGTGCGGACGCACAATTAAAAATTACGCAGCACTGACTCTGTGTTTTCCAAGTTTAGCATAATTTAGACATGATATTTGCAATTAAACATGATTAATGATCTACCCAGGCCCCAATGAACATATATGAAATTACCCACATGATTTTAAGCACACATGACTAACTATTGACATTTTAGTTCTAAAATTAACTCTACCACAAAAGAATAAAAACTAAAAGAAATTGAAAAATCTAAAGAAGTAATGAACATACCAGTTATGAAGGATGCAAGTAAGAATCTACAATGATGAAATGAAGGAAGATTGTGAACTAATTGAACGTGTACTGTGTTTGCTTAGGGTTCAAGAACTCAGAGTTTGTAAACTGTGAATAGTGCGTTGAGGTTCTATTTATAGGTTGACCAAGTCACCCCAAACCTAAGGTGAGTGCGGACCGCACTCTTTACCTGGACTTTGATACAACTCTGCGTTCCGCACAAAAGTGAGTACAACTACAGAATTTGTACGGACCACACAATTGTGTGTGCGGCCGCAGATTGGCTATGAAGTTTGACAGGCCAACTTGAGAGAACTTGCAATTTTGGTCTTCCAGTTGTGAGACCGCACACAGAATTGTGTGGCCGTAGAGTGATTTCTGCTGCTGCCTTTAGAATTGTGTGGTCCGCATAATTAATGTGTGGTCCGCACTTTTTCAATACTTAGCCAATTATGACACAGTCCCTGAAGTACACATCCATTCCTGCATACACTTCAAAACTAGTTAGCACACAACAAAGCCTATCTAATAAAAAAGAAAAAGACACATGGGTTGCCTCCCAAGAAGTGCCTGATTTAGTATCGTGGCACGACGCAGATTACCAATCATTTGACATGAAGAACCGCCACGATGTGGCCATCATCAACCTTGCCAAGATAGTGTTTTACCCGGTGCCCATTGACTCTAAACACCTCGTCATTTTTATTATTCATGTCCAAAGCACCAAAGGGGGTTACATTCACCACTTCAAATGGGCCACTCCATTTAGACTTTAACTTTCCCGGAAACATCCGTAACCGGGAATTGAACAATAACACAAGATCACCTTCTTTAAACTCCTTGTTTTGGATGTACTTGTCATGGAGGTACTTCATCTTGTCCTTATATATGGACGAACTTGAATATGCATGGTACCTGAATTCATCAAACTCATTCAATTGTGCCACCCTTAAGTTGGCAGCGATATCCCATTCAAGATTAAGCTTTTTCAATGCCCACATAGCCTTGTGTTAAAGTTCCACCGGTAGGTGACAAGCTTTCCCGAACACTAACCGATACGGAGACATACCAATCGGTGTTTTGTAAGCCGTCCTATAAGCTCAAAGAGCATCATCAAGTTTCTTTGATCAATCCGTCCGATTGGCATTCACAGTCTTCGACAAAATACTCTTGATCTCCCGGTTGGAGAATTTGACTTGCCCACTTGCTTGAGGATTATAGGGAGTCGACACTTTGTGAGTGATACCATACTTTGTGAGTAAGGTATCAAAAGCTTTATTACAAAAGTGCGATCCCCCATCACTAATAATGGCCCTTGGAGTACCAAATCTCGTGAAGATTTTCTTTTTCAAAAATGTCACCACACTTCGAGCTTCATTGTTGGGTAAAGCCACGGCTTCAAACCATTTTGACACATAATCCACAGCTACCAATATGTAAGTGTTTCCATAAGAGCTCACGAACGGACCCATGCAACCAATGCCCCACACATCAAAAATTGTCAATCTCCAAGATGGTGGTGAGGGGCATCTCATTCTTCTTAGAAATCCTACCGGCCCTTTGACATTCATCACAACGCTTGACGAGATCGCTAGCGTCCTTGTAAAGAGTAGGCCAATAGAATCCACAACTAAACACTTTTGTTGCCGTTCTAGCTCTACCATGGTGATCGCCATATGGTGAAGAGTGACAAGCCTTAATAATTTTCCTTTGTTCCTCCTCCGGCACACATCGTCGAATCACACCATCAGTACAAATCCGGAAGAGATATGGCTCATCTCAATAATAGTCAAGGCAATACCGTTTGAGCTTCTTCCTTTGGTTTGAAGAGAACTCATTCGGTACGATACCAATCACAAGATAATTGGCTAAATCAGCAAACCATGGCATCCCGGTCATTGAAATGGCTAGAAGATGCTCGTCAGGGAAGGAATCATTTATCTCAAGGCCGTCATGTGGCCTCCCCTCCTCCTCCAAACGAGACAAGTGGTCTACCACTTGGTTTTTACTACCCTTGCGGTCTTGAATCTCTAGATCAAACTCTTGCAATAGAAGTATCCACCGCATTAATCTTGCTTTAGAATCTTTCTTGCTCATCAAATATCGAAGCACCGCATGGTCGGTATGTACAATAACCTTTGTACCCATCAAGTACGGGCGTAACTTCTCCATAGCAAAGACAATAACAAGGAGCTCTTTTTCGGTCACTGTGTAGTTGACTTGGGCATTATTCATGGTCTTACTAACATAATAGATTGGATGGAAGATTTTGTTGATGCGCTATCCCAAACACTGCTCCGACCGCCACATCACTTGCATCACACATGAGCTCAAAAGGCAAGCTCCAATCCAGTGCGATGATAATAAGAGTAGTAGTCAACTTGAACTTGAGCAATTAGAATGCCTTCATACAATCCTCGTTGAAATGGAACTTGGCATCCTTCTCCAAAAGTTTACACAAGGGGTTCACCACCTTAGAAAAGTCCTTGATGAATCGGCGATAGAACCCCGCATAACCTAAGAAGCTCCTCACTCCCTTCACGGATATAGGGGGAGGGAGTTTGGAGATCACCTCAATTTTGGCCTTGTCGATCTCAATACCATGCTTTGGAATTTTGTGGCCGAGGACTATGCCTTCTTCGACCATGAAGTGACATTTCTTCCAATTCAAAACTAAGTTTGTCTCCTCACATCTTGACAAGACTTTATCCAAGTTGTTCAAGCAATCATTGAAGGAATTCCCAACCACAGACAAATCATCCATAAAGACCTCAAGAACATTCTCCACCATGTCGGTGAAGATGGCCATCATACACCGTTGAAAATTTGCCAGTGCATTGCATAACCCAAATGGCATCCGCGAGAATGTGAAAGTACTATAAGGACAAGTTAAAGTAGTCTTCTCTTGGTCCTCAAGAGCAATGAGAATTTGATTGTAGCCGGAATATCCATCAAGGAAACAATAAAAAGCTCGTAAATGGAAGCGGAAATGATCTTTCCGAGTGACTTTGTTGAGCTTCGATAGTCCATGCACACTCTCCACATGGTCACCATTCTTGTAGGAATCAATTCATTCTTGTCATTTGTGACCACAGTCATGCCTCCTTTCTTTGGGACACATTTCACCGGAGAGGTCCACGAGCTATTGGAAATAGGGTAAACAACCCCGGCATCCAACCATTTTATGATCTCCTTCTTCACCACCTCTTATATTGGTTCATTTAATCTTCTTTGATGTTTAATGAAGGGTTTGGCATCCTCCTCCAAAATAATCTTGTGCATGCAAAAGGCAGGGTTTATACCCCAAATATCTGCCAGTGTCCATCCTATAGCTTTCTTCCTCTTTTGAAGTACCGCCAAAGTAGAATCTACCTGCACATTATCAAGCAAGAGGAAAGAATAACAGGTAAAGTAGAACATGGGCCTAAAAACTCATACCTGAGATGTGAAGGCAATGGATTTAACTCCAAAGTGGGAGGCTCCTCGATTGAGGGCTTTGTTGGAGGATCTTCCGGTTCTCAAGATCTAACGATAATTTTCGGGGTTCATAAGTATACGACCACATTCCTTGTAATGCATTTACATATTCCACAAAGCCTTCCTTCTCATCATCACCATGATTAAGAAATACGGATTCCAAAGTGTCATCAACATTCATCATGGCACTAGTATCATCAACAATCACCTCGGTCACTAAGTCCACAAACGAACAAACTTCATTAATATTCGGTTGCCTCATAGATTTGCATACATGGAAAACAACCTTTTCATCACCCACCCGGAAGGTGAGCTCACCGGCTTACACATCAACAAGAGCCTTTCCCGTAGAAAGGAAAGGTCTACCCAAGATAATAGGCACCTCATAGTCCACTTCGCAATCAAGAATCACAAAGTCCGCCGGGAGGATGAACTTATCAACACGAACAACCACATCATCAATAATAACCAATGGTCTCTTCATAGTACAATCCACCATTTTTAACCTCATAGATGTGGGTCTTGGTTGCCCAATTACCAAAGTTTTGAATACCGATTAGGGCATCAAGTTGATACTCGCCCCTAGATCACATAGAGCTTAGGAAAAGTCGGCGCTTCCAATAGTGAAAGGTATTGTGAAAGCGCCGGGAACTTCCAATTTCAGAGCCATTGAGTGCACAATAGCACTCACTTGATGTGTCATCTTGATAGTCTCACAATTCATTGATCTTTCCTTTGTCACCAAATCCTTCATAAACTTTGCATAACCGGGCATTTGTTCCAACGCCTCAACCAATGGCACATTAATGGATAAGCTCTTCATCATGTCAATAAACTTCTTGAATTGGTTCTCACTATTTTGCTTGGCGAGCCTTTGAGGGTGTGCAGGAGGAGGCCTTGGCATTGGTGCCTTGGCCTTTGGCACTATCGGTTCCGGTATGTCAATCATGTGTTCCCTGGACGGGTTCACTTCTTCTTGGGTCTCCTCCACACTCTCACCAATATCAATTCTTACTTCTTCATTAGCTTGAACCACATTGCTTGGAATCTCATCTTCTTGAACCACTACATCATCATCCACAATTCTTCTTTGATTTGAGGTGGTTGCATCTCCACCTCTTCCACTCCTTGTTGTTACGGTCATGGCATGTCTCGTGTTGTTGCCACTCTTCGGGTTCACCACCGTATCACTAGGTAGTGCCCCTTAGGACGAGTGTTTAAAGCTTGCGATATTTGACCCAATTGAACTTCCAAATTGCGGATTGAAGTGTTCTGAGAGACTAATTGAGCATCGGAGTCGGCATTTTTCTCTATCATTTGTTTGAACATATTTTCAATCCGTCCCATCTCTTTGTTAGAAGAACTAGAACCTTAAGACGGATAAGGAGGCAGGTTGTTTGGTTGTTGATACATCGGGGGCCTTTGAGAGCCCGGCCCCCGATTCCCTTGGTTACCGTTCCAACCCCCTTGGTTGTGGCCTCCCAAATATCCTTGATTGTTGCCACCCCAATTGCCTTGGTTGCTTTGATTGTTACATTTACCTTGATTATTGTTATTGTTCCAATTACCTTGATTGTTGGTACCACCACTCCAATTTCCTTGGTGGTTTTGATTGTTCTAATTTCCTTGATTTCCATGAGAACGCCATTGTTGTTGATTCGGGCCTTGAGAGTTGTTCCTTTGCCCTTGTTAGTTATTCACATATTGCAATTCTTCCTCTTGCTCATAGTATAATTCGTCTTGTTCGAACCCACTATCATCTTGTACAAATTGTTCCACACAGTTTTGCACTTATTGACCCTTTTGCCTTCGCTTGTTCACTATCATATTGACACCACTTGCTTAGGACCTTGAACCTGTTGAAGTTGAGCTTTGGCCAATTGATTCATTATAGTGGGCAACTCGGCAATTGCTTGCCCATGATCATGCAATTCTTTGTGTAGGTGAATCATATTTGTCTCACCTTGAGGAAAATTTGCTCTACTTTTCCATGCCGATGAAGTATCCGCCATTTTATCTAAGATTTCACAAGCTTAGGCATATGGTGTTGTCATGAAATTTCCACCGGCAAGTTGGTTGACCACGCATTGATTGTTATTCCATCCGCCTTGATTGTTACCTCCCCAATTTCCTTGGTTGTTTTCACTCCAATTTCCTTGATTGTTGTTGTTCTGCCAAACCCTTGATTATTGCCTCCACTCCAATTTTCTTGATTGTTAGAATTCCAATTTCCTTGATTGTTTTGACGTCACCATTTTTGTTGGCTTGGGCCTTGGAAATTGCTTCTTTGCCCTTAAATATTATTCACAAATTGCACTTCTTCTTCTTGTTCATTATAGGAATCATCTTGCTCAAAACTACCATTTTCTTGCACATAGTTCTCCACTCGATTTTACAATCTTGGACCCTTGGTCCTCCTCTTGTTCACCATCATGTTCACTCCTTCCATAACATTGACTTGTTTTGGAGTTTGCACATGATTTAGTTGGGCCTTTGCTAGTTGAGTCATGGTGGTTGTCAATTCGGCAATGGCTTGCCCATGGTCTTGCAATTCTTTGTGAAGGTGGATCATATTCGGGTCAGCTTGTGGAACATTGGCCCGGGATTGCCAAGCCGACGATGTGTCCGCCATCTTATCCAAAATCTCACACGCCTTCGCATAAGGCGTAGTCATAAAGTTTTCACTGGTTAGTTGATTCACTACATATTGGTTGGTCGTGTTAATCCCACGATAGAAGGTTTGTTGAATCATATTTTTCGTTATATCATTGTTGGGATATTCCTTGACCATAGTTCTATAGCGTTCCCATATCTCGTGTAGTGGTTCATTCGGCTCTTGCTTGAATGCCAAGATCTCATCTTGAAGTGTAGCCATCTGTCTGGGAGAGAAGAACTTAGCAATAAACTTTTTCGCCAACTCATCCCAAGTATGAATTGAATGGTCCGGCAATCATTCCAACCAATCTAAAGCTTTCCCCCGTAGAGAGAAGGGAAAAAACCTTAGCCTCAATGCAACCTCGGAAATATTTTGTTTGCTTGCTCCCCCAACAAGTGTCCACAAACCCCTTCAAATGTTTATAAGCATTTTGTGTTGGAGCACCGGTGAAGAAACCATGTTGCTCAAGTAAAGTGAGCATCACATTGGTGATTTGGAAGTTTCCCGCCCTAATACGGGGAGGGGCTATTACACTAGCATAACCTTCGTTGGGCAATATCCTGTGTGGAGCCACTTATGGTGAAGGTGTAGGTGGAACGGGCACATTATCATGAGGTACCCAGCCTCTCCGATTGGCTTGTGGCTCATGAGGTACCTCCTCTACTTGCTCGTCCTCCGCATCCAAATTCTCCAAAGGAAAATTGCCGAGCTCATTGTTCACTATGGTTGTACCTAAGATTTTTCACACAAATTAGTAACATGGAAGAAAGAGATGATATTCCAAAAATAAACCCAAATGTATAGCTAACACCGTTTTAACTCCCCGGCAACGGTGCTAAAAATTGATCCATGTCCAATTCGCACTCAATAGTGAGTGAAAACGGTCATTGGAAAAAATAGTATTCAACTAGAGTCGGGGTCGATTTCCACAGGGAGTTACTAGAGGTGTTAGGAGTATACACTTGACGAAAGCGAAAGGAATAGCTAAATTGCACTTCCACAAAAGATTTTGATTTCTAATTCTGATTTTACTCTAGCAATTATAAGCTAAGAAAAGAAACTAGAAGCGAATCAGTATTTTTGGTATTTTTCCAAATAATTAAAAAGCCTAGGGGTGTGACCATAACTTAGGTGTTCACCTAATGGGTACAATACGTTAATACTTGTTTTGTTGATTGGGGTGTATTACAGTTCTCAACTCTACATTACCCACTCAATACCTCTCGGTCAAAGAGTGATTTTGCCCAATCTAGCTTTCTCAAGTCCAAATGGGTATCAAACAAAATAGTTGATATGAGCTCAAGTCGGGTTCTCACTATCTCTAGTTTGAACCCTTTAATTAGGCTAATCAAACCCTCAATTAGCCCAATTCCTTGTTAGTCAAGTTATCCTAGATTAGGTCCATCTTTCTCAAGTAGAGACTAAGTCAAAAAGGCATGAATTAATGTTTGCAACTATTAAGTCTAAAATTAAAGCATAAACGAAGCTAAATAATCAATACCCAATCATAAATAAACATTAAATTATGTACCCATAAGGTTTATACACTTGGGTTGGGTCACAACTCTAGTAAATATCTAGCAACTCATAGTGGAAATTGAAGAAAATAAAGAAAAAATGCTAATTAAACTCATAATATAAGATTAAAATGATAAAATATAATGTTTAAATACTAAAATAGTCATAAACTTCCTAACATGGCAAAATGTAACGGCTACAGCAGCTCAAATTTTGAAACTTGACCTAAAAATATGAAACTTGTCTATTATAGTGGCCTAAAATTCGCTGACAAAAATGCCCATCGGAGGTTCTGTGACCGCACAATTCCATGTGCGGTCCGCAGATTTCTTCAGTTGCAAGATCTTGGATTCTGCAGCAGCATAATTCTGGATTGCGGTTGCGAAGCATCTTCTGCAACCGGAGGACTTGGTCTTTTGCACACTCTCTAAACTTTGAATCATTTGTCAGTGCAGGCCTTGTTCTGCGGCCGCACAATTCATGTGCGGTCTGCATTGGCCAAATTCCTGCTGGGCTCTTTCACTTGATCTGCGGCCGCAGATGGAAGTCTGCGGTCTGCACTTTCTCCTGTAGCCACAAAAATCGTTCTGCGGACCGCACTTCTTTAGTTCTGCGCCCTTTCTTGCCTTGTGATTCGGAACACTCCTTTTTGGGTCGGAATTCATTATGGGAGACCAAACTTCCAACATTCCTACAATTTGCACATTTTTATTAGTTTCGGGAACATAAATCAATACTTTCAGACTAAAACAAAAGCAAAAAGGTGCTAATAAATAGTCAAAATTCCCACTTATTACAAAGTAACAAAAACAACAGTGTTATCAATAAATATTGGTTGTCCAAGGTTGCACCTTTACATAATTTCATAAACAAACCAATAAAATAGATAGAGTTTTTTTACTAAAAAAGCTTCCAAGATTCCTTTTTCGTTCCCACAATACCCTATAATATTCAGAAATATATTGGTGGACCACTAACAAGAACGACACCCAATAAACTTAACAAAAAAATGCATAAATCTAAGATGAAATTCTAACTTTGATCAAAAAAAAATAAATCCAAAAACTAAACGGAATAACCAAATATGCCATTATATGCATGACACTATATTAAAAAGGGGTTTCACTTCAAAATGTAACGAAACGGAGCAAAAGCTCCACATATTCAGAAAACTTAAACAATAATTAGGACCTAACCCAGCCTTCCCCTAAAAACCCTAAATCAACGAGGAAAATGAAGATCAATAAGACAAACGATAAAGAACAGATGAAGAAACTTACTCCAGAAACTTAGAGAACAAAATCAATGATGATAAATCCCGACAACGATGACAGAGAAGACAGGGAGACAGAAGAGGTTCGATACTTTCTAAGCCCTAAACTAATCGGGTAGTGTAAAATGAGGGGAATATTTGGGTTTGGGGATTAAGTATAATTCTCCCGTTTTATTTTCCTATGTGGCACTAATAAATGACGTGGAGCCTGTGGGTTAAGTATATTGACGTAGAGTCCTATGTGTAGGAGATTGTATTACACGCACTGGCAGCCTCCTATCATAAGAATTTATTATACATAGTTTGAACGAGTGTAAGTGTGCACTTGCCAAATTGACAAGTTTGGGGACCGGTATGACAAAGTGGCACAAGTAGAGGTGCCATTTAGACTATTCTGCCATCTTTTAAATGCAACTTCAGAAATTTCAATCTTAAGTTGTTCAATCTATTGAATGGAACTTCAGATTTCAAATCTTAATTTCTGAAACACAAACTTGCTTTTCGCATTTCAACAATCCAATATATGATTCAATGCCCAGATCTACTCCAAATAAGCCCAAATTTGAAATATAACTTTCAAATATTATAAAGATCAAATCTTAATCATTAAATTGTCAAAAAAAAAATAAATTTAATAAACTCATTTCGCAACTAAGAAGAAGAAGAATAAAAAGAAGAAGAAACTCTAAGCACAAAGAAGAAGAAAAAAGCAGTAAAAAAGAAGAGAATAGTGTATGTATCTGAAATTATCCAACAATTGGATATCAGTTAATTTCTTTTTAAAAGTGAATACAAATTCAATGGTGACGCAAAATTGGGCTCCACGTGAAAATTTTACTAGTTTGAGAAAGGCAAAAGTATCAGCCCAACAAAGCTTGGATCTAACTTCAATTCATGCAGCTTCTTGAATTGGGTGTATCAAAAAGATGACGTCTAATCATAGTTCTCTTGATAATGGGCTTGGCTCATATGGCCCAAAATATGAATTCATTTCAGAATTGGACTCTTTTGGCCATGAAAAGAGATGGTTAAATGTGGTTTTTTGCAAAATGAAGGTTAATTTGGATAAGGTAAAATGTCTATGAGATTATAAAGATCTTAATAAGTGGTTTGTCAACCTTTAGAACAAGCAATGTAAGAAGGGAGATCCACTTGAAACAAATCTTTTCTAGCACAACCACGGTAAAAATAAGCCATTGTTAGCACGATTGTATATAAGTAAGCAGTACTTTTTCAAAAGGAAAAAAGTGGAACTTGTTCAGGATTTTTCTCGAGGTGAGGCAACCTATGCCTAATGTCTTGTAGGGCTAGCACCTTGATATATAGGTGATGTGTTAGTTCAATGCATGCTTAATACCATGAGTTTTTGGTTGTCCTATATGCTCCAAAAATGTTGTGCACATTTTATGCCTTGAATTATCCGCATTACACACCTTAGATGTTCTTGTTAATTTTTAATTTACATATTTGATTATATATAACATAAATAGTATATTGTTCTACATATAATTAAGAATTGGTGTCTCATCATATTATTAATCACATATATGTATATGCTTAGATAGTTAAATGAAAATTCTCACGTTTTCATTCTACTTTCTTCATTTTTAAATTTTTTTTAAAATATTAATTTTCTTTTTAGGTAAATTAAATATTAAAAAAAACCATTTCTGTCGTCTCATGGTAGGTAAAATACCTCATCATACGCCTCCAATTTTGAAACATTATGCGTAACAAGGAAAGAGAAGACATCTGTGAATACCTAATTTTTGTACTATTTTAACATATCCTAAAGTCATTAGTATTTTGTTGCTTTAATTATATTTCTCAATTTTTGTGTCTTTGATTGCATATTTTCTATCATAAAAATACCAAAAATAGTTCTTTCTTTATTTGTGCATTTTAGGAATTAACTAACTATTCAATTGGTAAATTAATCTAGTTAATTGATCATTTGAATAAGTTACTTAATTAATTTATTTATTTGTATAAATTTAGTTTAATAAATAGGATTAAGAAAGAAATTGGGCCAAATTTGAAAAAGAAACTGGCCAAAAGTGCAAGATAAGGGGCTGCCCTTGAAAGGGTCCGAAACGACGTAGTTTTGCCTCAAAACTACGTCGTTTCATTAAGTGACTCAAGATCACATCTCACCCATTGATCACANTTCATGTTCTCGAGCAAAGAGGAGCAGCTGTGAATACCTAATTTTTGTACTATTCTAACACCTCTTGCTTTAATTATATTTCCCAATTTTTGTGTCTTTGATTGCATATTTCCTATCATAAAAATACCAAAAATAGTTCTTTCTTTATTTGTGCATTTTAGGAATTAACTAACTATTCAATTGGTAAATTAATATAGTTAATTGATCATTTGAATAAGTTACTTAATTAATTTATTTATTTGTATAAATTTAGTTTAATAAATAGGATTAAGAAAGAAATTGGGCCAAATTTGAAAAAGAAACTGGCCAAAAGTGCAAGATAAGGGGCTGCCCTTGAAAGGGTCCGAAACGACGTAGTTTTGCCTCAAAACTACGTCGTTTCATTAAGTGACCCAAGATCAAATCTCACCCATTGATCACCCCTTGATCTAATGGTCCATATTTGATCTCTCAAGAGGTATTTAAAGCCTCAAAAATCTGAAAACTTCCCTCATTTCCCCGATAACTCTTTCTCTCTTCTCTCTCTCTCTTCTCTCCGTCGCCGCCGCCGCCGCCGGAAATCACCTACCGACGGCGGCCAACCTCCAAACACCCCCAAATGCACACCATGTAATCTCTACAACCTCCTCTTTTCATATCTCCAAACCAAATCCTTCAAAACCCCCCTCAAACGCCTTGAATTTTAGATCTAGGAAACTTTAGCTGCCACTTTTTTGCCCAAAATCTTGAAGTTCCGGCCACTACCACCCCCACAATACCTATATCAACGGATAGAGCTCATCAAGACCTACCTATTGATGTTAATTCCATCCCGAAAATCCGGCAACTAAAAATCCAGTCAAATTCCGGCGACCACCCCGAACACCCTCGTTTGGTATACCCCTATTCTCATTTCCTTTGTCTAGTTTTTCTAATTGTATTGTATTTAGTTTATGTCTAGCATAATTTCTGATTTTGTTTTTTATTTTTATTTTTATTATTTATATTTTTATTATCAGTTGTGTTTAATCTATGTTAGCTTAGTCGTTCATAGTTATTAATCACTGATAATTAGTTATTCATTAGTTTTGAAATAGCTATTTGCTTAGTCATGATAGTTTATGATAGAAGTTTCAAGTGCTTAGTGAATTTATTTTTATTGGATTTAGGTATTTGGATTTTTGTGTTGATAAAAGCTGAAATTAAAGAAGGAATAGTACAAGTTTGGTTATTTTTACTGTGCAAAGACTTTGGAGTGCAAAACTCAAAAGTCATTGTGTGGTGACAAGTACAACACTTTTTGACAGCTTTTGAACAGTGTTAAGCACATAAAGTCAGTCTTTTGGACAAACTTTTGGTGAACCAAAATCTGTCCAAAAAATCTGATTTATTTGCCTATTTAAAGGGCTCTTTACTCACTGAAAAGGGAGGATACTCTATTACACACTCTATCTTATACTGAGACACATCTTGGAGAGTTGCTTAAAGACATATATCTTTGAGAAAAATCAGCAGCTTAATACATATAACAAGCTGAAATTTCAGAGTTTTGTGAGGATTATTTGAGTGCAAAAACCTCGAGAAAAATAAAAATATCCCTTAGGAAATTAGTGAAGTTGATAGCTACCAGTTTCAAGCATCTTTGTTGAGTTTTCTGGGTTGTCTTAATACTTGAATTGCTGCTGTTTCTACTGTATTTGCTGCTGAGTTTTTTGTTGCTGCACTGCTGTATTTTATTATTCTACAAACCAGGTAACTTTCAAATTCTTATATTGCAGATTCTTGATGATAATAAGAAGGATTTGATCCCGGTTTGGTTGATGGAACATATTAGATCTGATTTTGTTTCAAGATGAATGTTATATTAGTGTTATCATCATGTAAATCTGTTAAAAATTAGTTAAATTATTGTTTTCTTCTTTATATATGTGATTGAAATTGTATTCTGTGAAGATTACTTAGTTTAAGGAAAAGATAAAGACCCCACTTTTAACCATATTTGTTTAGTTTGGGCTCTTTTCCGTGAGTTACTTTCATGGTTCATGTATAATTATCTAAGAAAGACTTCTAGCTTCAAATGTTTAGATGCTTTGAATTATAGTCAACATAATGTTATACTTAATATAGTTCTTCTCTTTAGCATCGAAGTATTACCGTTTTTTTAGTTTTTATATTTAGTCGTGGTTTTTATGTTGTTAATGAGTGTAGTTTGATTAGTGCCATGATTGGTGTAGATGAGTAGAAATATTATGTTAGTCCTTAAGAAATAGTTGGTTAAGAAGATAAAAGATAATAATTAGCATGTTAGTTTCTTTTATGAAAACAATAATTTTTTAGTTTGAACATCAATGTAAGAAGCAATTTGGGCTTAGAAGAATATTTGTTATTTTGTGTTGTCTTGGTCATCGAGGCTCTTAAGCAACATGGGCCAAATAAGCTAAAATTTGTAGGCCCAATGACAATAGCAAGCAAGATGGGCATTTTCTTTAAAACCAATAAATTATCTTTGTTAAATAAAATAAATGGCCCAATACCATAAAAGTTTAACATAAGCTTACCGAGGTTTAATGTCTTGCATTAGTGAAAATTATTTTTAATAATAATTTTTTTCCAGTCGAACAAGTAATAAATAAAAAAGAAGCGCTTTTTAATTAATTTAAGCGATAGGCAATTTTAGACACGTTTGAGATGTAGACCATGTATTCATACACGGTACTTGGTCAATTTATTTTAATAAAGTAGTCATGTGTGCATTCCCGCTCTTTGACTTTTCAATATTAATTGTATTTAAACCATGTGTATCGACACGTTCTTTGTTTTAATACATATAATCAAATAAGGACTTTGTGTGCTTGCACGCTCCTAGGCCAAAATTATTAATTATTAAGCAGCACTAGACAATAGTAACTTAAGGCAAATAATACACACTTTATCCAAAAATAATTCAAGCCAAATTTTAGTTAATAAAAGCGACCGTGCTAGAACCACGGGATTTGAAGAATGCCTTACACCTTCTCCCCGGTTAACAGAATTTCTTACCCGGACTTTATTTTCGCAGACCAATAATAATAGAGTCAAATCTTCTTTGATTAGGGATTCAAATAAAAGGTGACTTGGAACACCAACAAAATCAATTCCAAGTGGCGACTCTGTAAATAAAATAATCCCTACTCAATTTTGTCACTTTAATTGGAAAAACCCTTTAATCCACATAATATTATTTTACGGGTAGAAAAAAGGGTGTGACAGCTTTGGCGACTCTGCTGGGGACTTCAAGAATTCGAGCTTGTACATTGACTTTATTTGGCTTTATTAATTTTTGTATATATTATGATTTATTTGGTTCTAATGTGTTACTTGTCGAGTTTTTGCCGTCTTGATATTGTTGAACTGTACATATAAATTGTATCTTCTCTCGCATCCCTCTGAGTCTTCTGATAATTAGTTATGTTGTGTTTGCCTACCAGCATCACAAAATTTCTGTCTTGAGATAAAGCCAGTTATCCTACCAGCTTCTGGTGAAGGATTTAGTCACACGTGTTTAGGCGGGAGAGCCGTTAGCTAGCCAGTGATGTTCTACTACCGGTGACGCTTGACGCTCCTCGGCTCGGGTTGTACGCCCGGGTAAGCCAGGTCTAGATACTATCTCCTTTAAGATTTTCAAACTTAGAAGAACAAGCCAGAAGCAATGAATATCCCTAGTAGGATACGCTTTGTTTGCATCATGTGCATTTGACTTAGCATCGCTTGACGCAGGGGCCGAGTTCTTTTTTAGGACAGGTACCTTGTTGAGACTATTATGTCATGTTATGTGCTATTTGTTGCATTATTTGGGAGGCTTGCATATCGACCGACTTCAGCATAAATTAGTTGAATGAACAGAGAAAAAATAATGTGGTCTAGTGCATATGATTTTTAAAGATTAATTTTCATAAAAAAATAAAAAAATAGTCGGTTTTAACTGAACTACGCGGGTCTGATTCTCACCGGATGTGAGATACGTAGGCAAACCTCATCGGGTCCGGCCCCCAATTTTTAAAAATCCAAAAAGATATCTTCCTTTAATTTCTTCTTTAGAAGTTTCTTTTTTTGAGACCAAAAATCCAAAAATATTTTCTTTTTAAAAAAAAAAAGTCTTTCTTCCAAAATCCAAAAAAATATTTTCTTTCTTTCGAAATTTAAAAAACAAATTCAAAATTCAAATATATATATATATATATATA
>AWOL01S0036139.1:0-17019 GCA_000715115.1 Nicotiana otophora | reverse complement strand
TCATGTGTGCATTCCCGCTCCTTGACTTTTCAATATTAATTGTATTTAAACCATGTGTACCGACACGTTCTTTGTTTTAATACATATAATCAAATAAGGACTTTGTGTGCTTGCACGCTCCTAGGCCAAAATTATTAATTATTAAGCAGCACTAGACAATAGTAACTTAAGGCAAATAATACACACTTTATCCAAAAATAATTCAAGCCAAATTTTAGTCAATAAAAGCGACCGTGCTAGAACCACGGGATTTGAAGAATGCCTTACACCTTCTCCCCGGTTAACAGAATTTCTTACCCGGACTTTGTTTTCACAGACCAATAATAATAGAGTCAAATCTTCCTTTGATTAGGGATTCAAATAGAAGGTGACTTGGAATACCAACAAAATCAATTTTAAGTGGCGACTCTGTAAATAAAATAATCCCTACTCAATTTTGTCACTTTAATTGGAAAAACCCTTTAATCCATATAATATTATTTTGCGGGTAGAAAAAGGGGTGTGACAACATCGAGCTTAGATGCATATTACAAAAGACAAGTTCAAAATATATAGTCCCAAAACTCCCTATCTCCACAACTAAAAATAAATATAAAGAAAGAAACAGATGAAACAAATTAAGAAAGAACATAGTACAAAATGTTGTAGTACAACTTATTTGTAGTAATTGGAGCTTGAATGATAAAAGAAAATTCAATTATGTAGTTGTTCTTAGTTTCATTTTTTTAAGGAGGAAGTAGGCTAACAACCTATATCCAATGATCATCACCAACATTGCTCCCACTTCAACTCCACCATTCTTTGAACTTCCCAAGGAGTTATACTGAATCTTTAAGAGAAGTCTGTATGTGTGATAGTTAATAGAGATATAGCGAACCCATGAAATGAATCTTGGAACTTCCTGCAATCACAAAATTTAAGTCACAAACAATTAAAATCATTCATTATAATTGTTTGATGTGATGACTTTTTTTTCTTAAGGTATCACATTGCAGCTGATATTGACAAACTCTTTCTTGTCCTTGTCCATTTATGGTTCCTGAACAACTTAGAATTCCTTATCTGTACATGGGATCTAAACCACTCAAAGTAGGGAGTAGAGTGGTGCAAATTGTACATAATAAGTAGTACTTGCTGCTAGCAAGGACGTAGCTACGTGGTCCAAAGGAGGTTCAATTAAATGTTATTAGTCAGAAAATTGCACTGTGCAACTAGAGTAGAGTAGACAATTTTTTTTATTGTACATATAGAAATTATTGAATCTTTTGACATAACAGAAGCATCTATCTCAATAATTAAGTTAGTGATAGTAATGTTGATTGTGAAGGTGATCCATGTGCTGATAAGACATTACTTATTAATTACCTGGACAAAGAATCCTCCAGACAACATGAATGTCATGAGAGTAACAGAAGCAAAAGTTGTAGCTTTTTTCACATCCATGAATGCTGCACCTATAGCCAAACCTAAGCCCTGAACATAGTGAACCCAAAATGTCATATCAAGGTTAACTATAGTATTCTTCAATATAGTAATTGGTAACAAAATATCTAGCCTCTAACCTGAGCAGCAATTATGCTGAGTAAAACAGTGACCAACGTTAAAGAAAATGCAGGGAATGTCAGCTTCAACCCAACCATGAAATAGACAATCACCAAGAATATTACAGGCAAAACTAGGTCTAGAAGCAAATCAGTAGTGATTCTCGCTACGAAATAGGCACTAAGCTTGTACATGTTCACTGATCTCTCTTTAACTAACATTGCCCTTTCTTGTGGGAATGTGAAGATTGCTCCAAATAGAGGAAAGAAAGCCCAAAATACTGAAATGAAGAACAAGAGCCCTTCCTGCAAATTTTTCATACCAAATTTGTTAAAGAACTAAAAAGATAGAAACATGCTAGTTTAAAACAAAATTAACATTACTTGCCTGATCTGCCACCATTTTAGGAGATGAGGTATCTGAATGCCACCATAGTAAGCCAACAATAATAGCTGTAGCTAAGACTTGAATTATTCGAAGACTGCTGAAGTATTCGTGGCTTCGCTCTTTAATACCTCTTGTGAAAAGAATTGAAAACTGTTGGTTCCAGGTTGCACCAGAATCTCTTAACTTAGGCCAACTCTGCACGTCTGAATCTTCCTCTATTAGGCGATGATTCAGCAGCTTTGTTTTCTCTTTGTTGGCAACCCTTGACTCATAAGCCCCAACAAAATACTGAAATTTTTTGTTCTTTTAGATATATATTATCATATGGTTATCACATAGAAGAAAAGAAGGCTGATCTGTTATACCTCATGAACATCAGCTGAGGAAAGTCCTTCATTTTTGCTCTTGAAATGATGGTTTCCTGGTAGAAACTTGTTCTCTAGATCTGAAGGAATAGACTTGTCTTTTATATTTCCATTTGCAAGATCAATTAGAAACTCTGCTGGATTCATTGCTATAAGGGGAGAACAACCAATTGAAGAGAAATATAGCATTGCTTCAGAGGCTTTGCCAGAATACAGTGAGCAGCCTTGTCCCAAAAGAATCAGCTTATCGAATGTGCTGAATAATCTACTCGATGGTTGATGTATTGTCGTTACCACTGTCTTGCCAGCCTATCAAAAATATAAGATGATTTGTTCAATGAGACTTTTGAAAGCTAGTCTAAAATGAGACTACTCTTTGACAATGAGTACCCTGGCAATGTTGTGCAACATCTGCACCATTCGATGTGCTGTGGTTGAATCCAAACCAGATGTTGGTTCATCTAGGAACAAAAGTGATGGATTCAGAAGAATTTCATTTCCAATGCATACTCGTTTTCTTTCGCCTCCTGAAATTCCTCTAACAAATGCCCCTCCAATTATTGTGTCTTGGCACCTGAAATAACAACTTCAGTGTCCAACTTTACAAGGTATTACAATCTTAGAAGCATCAAGAAAGTTAAGCTAGAGTCAACTTGACATGACAAGACTGTTCATGTGATTTATAATTCTTTTCTTTTTATGTGGTATAATCATGAAGTAACACCGTAATGAGAAGAGCTTATTTTGTTGGTATTAATATAGAATATCACCCTTGAAGTGGAAAGAAGAACTATCATACAGTTTCTCACATTTGTCAATAGAAAATGAAGAAGTTACCTTTCTAGGCCAAGCTCATTTATAACACTAATAGCTCTTTCTTTCTTCTGTTCT
Organism: Nicotiana otophora; assembly: GCA_000715115.1. NCBI lineage: Eukaryota > Viridiplantae > Streptophyta > Magnoliopsida > Solanales > Solanaceae > Nicotiana > Nicotiana otophora. Next base: position 13,834 of record AWOL01S0036139.1, on the reverse strand, counting down.
TTAGATAACGTATTGGGTAGACGAAGCAAAGCAGCGTATGTTAAGGTTTCTTTCACAGTGAGATGGGGAAAAACAACATCATCTTGCAGCACAAACCCGATCCTGTCGAGCGATTATCAATAATTTTCCATTTGAACTTGTATAATATTAGGATGCATGGAACTTGTATCAAGAGTAGTTACTGCATGCATTTACCTTTGTTTCAATGACTTGTTATATGGCTGGTCATTGTAAGTAATCATTCCACTATCAATTTTTACCTTTCCACTCAGAAGCTTGAGTAAAGTTGTTTTACCACCTCCTGAAGGTCCCATTAAAGCAAGAACTTCACCTGGACAGGCTGAACCACTCACTCCTTGCAGTATGCATTTTTCTGCATCAGAATGCTTTTCTCCCTTCAGTGCCACTGTGTACTTCACATCTTGAAACTACAAAACAACCAGAAAAATGTATCTCTTCTTAATCCGTATATATAAGCAGTAGAATGTTCATAAGAGATCCATGCATTAACCACCTTAAGACGTATACGTAACGTTGGCTCAATTTGTATTCTTCTCCAGCTGCATGAATCTTCATCCTCCTGCTCCATAGGGCATGATGTCTTCTCTGAACAACAAAAATTGGAAAAAAGAAAAATCACATAGTACATAAAAAAGGCAACGTATCCGCTATATATTGAGGCTGCTATATTTTATGTTCTGATGCCTTAAAGATTTTCTTACTTTTTCGTGTATTTTCTAATGTCATGTCATCAGAGATGCTTTGTGAGGTAATAGAGGATTGGTCGTAGGGGAAAATTCCCATTTTTCCACTTGCAGTCTGGCTTATAAGTACACCTTTTTCATTATCATCATCGCTCATTATCTCATCTATGTTTATTAGAAAGTGAGAACTAAATGATCTTGCATGACGCAGGGATGTTCCATGTATTGGTGATTCCTTTTCAAAATCCAGGCTTCGCATCTTTATTAAGCCTTTCTTAGTCTTTTTATTGCCTTCTATTTTACTTGTGCAAAATACACTGCTGGTTTTTTCAGGTGGGAAAATCTCATCCTCATCGATATTCTGCATTATAACAGCTTCATTCTTGTCAAAGCTCTTGGAGAGAACTAGTTCTTGCTCCATATCTTGTGATTGGTTAGCCTTCAAATTGTGAACTCAACTGCATAAAGTTATTAAGGGAACAATAAATAAAGAAGAAAGATAATATATATGTATCAGATTAAACATATAATGCAGAGTTATTTACAAATTTAAAACTCTTTTCATTACAGCATTAACAACAAAAGTGAAGAGAATTTGTTAAAACAAAAACTTAGCTGAAGATATGTCTAAGACAATCTAGGAAAAAAGAAAGAGTTGGTTTTGCAACAGAGCAAGAGAGCAACCTGATCAAGATTTATGCAATTAGAAGGTTTACAGTAACTTGAGCTCTTGTTATAAGTTTATATAGACCTTTTTTGAAGTACCAATGCTGGTGACAACATTGTCATATCATATGGGTGTCTCAATTAATGCATCTTTCAATCGTTCAGGAATAGAATTTGGAACTGTACTAGCACATTGCTGTTTCTTTTTCACAATGTCTAGAATGTACATTTTGATTGGTTCTTCCATTTGCTAGCTTAGACACAGTTGGCTTCATTTGGAATTCCCTAAAGCCAAAGTAATTCAACAGTAAATGGCATACAAAATCACCATACAACTAGAATTTTGTCATGTCAATTTTAACTGAATAATGATGACATGAAGTTTTACCCTAAATATGTTTCGTATTGGTCATTCCAATTTCCCAAAACAAGTGGATCCAACTGTAATTTGACATTTTTCTGGAATGCACCATTCCAGCCCTTCCTGAGACGTATAGCCCAAACTTTTGTCCACAAATCAATTCTTACAATTTAGTACTCATTTAACTTATTATATTGACAATGTAACATAAAAGATCTTCACTGTCAATAAATAAAAGTTAAACAGTCAAATTTGTAACTCTTTAAGTAAGTGTTTTAACAGAAAAGCCTCTTCAAACCTAAGTTGATCTTCTAACGGTTGGCAAAGTATTTGTTGGGATTATTGGCACCAGGATGATAGCATACATAAAAGCAATCGTTTATTTTATTCAATGGTGCAGTTTGTTTATTTCACTTGCAATTTGAAATGATGCTTCTTTTTTTTCACCTACCAATTCTTTTTAAGTGATTGAGTTAATCAATTGTACAACATCTAAAATTAAAGAGAGTCAGAAGAAGGCGAGGCCATGGCCGGTGCCCTTTAAGCTAGGGCAAAGGAAGAGCAGTGATCAATGGTACATTTTCAGAGTGTTTTGGGTTATTAGAGCATGCATAGATGAGATAGATTCATTGATGTATTGCTCTCATGTCAGTAAGCAGTAGCTGTCTGTCCGGATGTGTACGTTCTGTTTTCTAGGACTTTTTATTATCTTTTGTTACTATATTGTTATTATTACCTGTTTTGAAATGTGCTACACCTTTCGGTCATATAACTCTTCTCAAACAAAAGAGAGTCTCACATTAGCCACTGTTGAAACCAGTCCTGGTCGAGCCAATGTTTAAATTTGAATAGAGAGTTTACCTAGTACCTGTGCTAAACCAGTCCTGGTGTATGTAACATTCACTAAACTCATCTGGTTTTGATCTTAATTGTAATGAATTCATCATGTCATTCATTTCTGGAGAGGAGCAGAGTAGAGTACAGTTTAAGGGGAGAGAAATGCTCGGTAATGTCTAGATTTTACATTGTAGAAGGATTCACGTTCACATAAAATAGACCAAATCCAAAAACAATCTCTCAAGTTAATGTCCAGCAACTACCTTGTCATCTTGAGAGATGTCGTGATGAAGGGATGTTAAATCTGATTTAAAGCATTGGAAAATTGACCGATCAAAGAGCATGCCTTGTGGACACACAAAGGACATACGTAACCGTAACTCCCCTAAGTCATTTTCATCACTAAGACAAGGGCAACTCTACATGATGTTTCCGTAAATATGGCTAATATTTTGACTAATCTCACATAAGCATAAGCCTATTTGCAAAGTAGACTTTGTTGGTAATATTCACTACTAAAAACTGTGTCAATTCATTCACCAAAACCGACCGAAATCAATCGAAAATTGATAAAAATCGACCAATTTCCTACCGCTTTTAATTAGTCGGAAAATGATGGTCGCTAACGTGTACCGACCGAAATTGACCGAAGCCGGTCGGTTTATTCAAAGGGTTGACTGACTGTCAAACTTCAATTACCGACCGAAATCGGTCGGTACTTATTAATTTTTTTTTAATTTTCAAATACAGACCGAAATCGATCGGAATTTTAAATAAATAATAATTTTATTTAAATAAATAGTTATTTGTAAATTGTAATAAAAATAAATTCATAATTTCCGACCGAATTCGGTCGGAAATTTCAAAAAACTGGAGATTTCATTTGAAATTTCCCACCGAAGTCAGTCGGAAATTATGAATTTCTGGGCAAAACAATTTAATTTCTGACTGATTTCGGTCGGTTTTCTGGGTAAAAACTGGGTAGAAAATGCATACTTTTAAGCTACACCACTTGCCAATTACAACCAATATCCATCCTATAATAGTAGCATTACATTGCTGCCATTCAACCATAATTAATCAACAACAACAATTAACTAACTAACAACAACAACAATTAACTAACACTAACAACCATTATCTAACAACAACAACAACAATTAACCAACAACGCTAATAACAACCACAACAACAACTATACAAATGTTCAATAAAAAATAATATCAACAATACAATCATCATTCAAAGCTAGTCTCAACTAAATATTGACAAGTTCAATACTTTGTTTAGCAATACACTCCATTCAATGAGTGTTTTATATTGCATCATTTCCATCTTCAATACTAGAACCTTCATCCTCGGCATGGTTCGAAGGATCACAGCGAGAATGATTAGCACATGGGGACGGCTCACGAGACCGGGGAATAGGAAAAGTACCACTAGCAAGAAGATTGGCCAGCTGACCTTGAAGGAGATTAGATTGCACGTCCCTCTTTTCTAGCTGGACTTGAAGGGTACCAAATTGTTCATCTCTCTTTTGTTCTCTAGCCTTTGTCTCTTCAAGCTCTGCTGTCAGCTTTGCGATCTTCTATTCCATAGACGAGATAGTCGATCTATCAATTGCCTCGCCTTCGGCGGAAGTCCCTATACCTTTCAATCCAGCCCTAATAATTTCTCTGGAAGGCCGTATGCTATCCCCTTTTTAGGACCACCGACAACATCCAACCATATCCTCTGCGCTTCTTCGTCTGAAAGGGGTGGTCGCCCGCCTTACTCATTCGGGGGCAAGCTCTGAGTGTACTCCTCCACATTAATCTTGTAGAGACCCTTTATTTAGAAGATAGAAAATTATTAACTATATAATATTATAAAAATTTATAGTAGTTATGAATCTTACATATGCAGTCTCCGCCCAGTCCTCGACCCATCTAGTTGTATTTATCGGTGCCTTCTTCTTCCGGATGTGAGCATCCATGAAAAACTCATCATGCGTCATCTTCCTCCCATATTTTTTCCTACAAATATAATAAAACGTGTTAACTAAATTAACATATATAAATATAGTTCAATAAAAATAGATGTAAATATTTTCAGGAATTACCAGTAGTCTCCTCGCAGCCCCCATGCTCCTTGCACCCACACAGTGCAAGGAGCCACCCTTCTCAGATGCTCGGGCCTTCTTTCCCAGTTCACTCTTCTTATCTAATTTCTCGGTGATCTAATACCTCTGCAGATCCTCCCATAAATGCGGTAGATTCCATTAATGCGGTAAATTCGGTCCTCCCAGGCACACTTAGTCTGCAAATAAAGTATCTAATTACATTAAATAAATCTTACCCATTGTCCTCAGGCCTGATGATCATCCTATGATAACGAACATACCGCACTTCATCTGGATCAACATCCTCCGATGAATCTAAAGCGTGCGCAGAAGGGGAGGCATCTGGCTCAGTGCTACTATCCCGAAGACGAAGTCTAGAAATGCTAGGAGACGAACTTCGTGGAGAGGGAGACGGGGTCCCTGATGAAGATGGCTGCGATCCATACCCCTACATCGATCTAGACCCCTGCTGCGATCCAGACCACTGCTGCAATCTGGCCGGCTAAAATCTAGATGGATGCGATCCAACTGGTGATGGAGCAAATGGAGCAAATGACGGGCGTATCACATGGCTTTGTGACTGCTGACTCGATAGACCTATGTAACTACATGTAGGATCATATGGAGGAAGCGGGGTATAGCCCTGTGGCGGAGAATGGTAATAATATTGCTGGGAGGGCGAATGGTGGGTAGTATGATGAGTAGATGGATGTGGTGGAATAGATGTGTGCCTAGAATATTGCTGCCGGCCATCAGCAGCAGAGGGATGCAAGTGTGGAGTGGAAGGAAGCGAGGGCATAATATCATTATCATGATCAATAGGCCTTTTATCCTTCCTAGACCTACCTCGACCCCTACCGGCCATCTGCATAAATTAAATAAAATATTAGAATTGAGAATATAAATCTATATAAGTTGAGAGTGCTTGAAAAAATTAACATACTAGTCATCTTCGTCGACGTATCCTTCCTCGTCTGAAAATTCTTCCTCTTCACTTATTACATTTTCATTAGGTGAATCTTCATCCTCATTTTCTATGATTGTTATTTTCTTCATATCAACTTCTTCTAATATGCGTTGAGGATGCTCCAAGTAATTTTCTAACTGATCATCCACCATTTGGTTAACACTTGAGGTATCATTTTGGTAAGTAACATCTAGCACATTCTTAATTTCCACCCTACCAACAGGCTTTGTTTTGATTACAACCAACCAATCAGCCTTATCCCTCTGCAATGTATATGGAGCATAGTACACTTGCCTAGCTCTTTCTGTAATTATAAAAGGATCATAGAGATCATATTCCCTCTTTTTATTAACCTCAATTATGTTGTACTGCGAGTGTACATTTGTACATCTTCTAGGTGTTGGGTCAAACCACTTGCATCGGAAAAGTATGATCTTCTTATTTGGCCAACCTGAATATGACAATTCTAGAATCTCTTTGATCACACCATAATAATCATTTTCCCCATCCTAGTTGCCTTCACCACCTTTGACACACACCCTACTGTTATTGCTTTTTTTATAATTGGAGCATTCCTCGGTGTGAAATTTGTAACCATTCACATAATACTTAGACATAGTCGTAACCCTAGGTGCAGGTCCCCAAGATAAGTCTTTCAAAAATTGATTAACACCGTTGTTTGGATTATTGACCTACATATAGCGTTAAATAAATCACAAGTGAGCAAGTATATTCACAAGTATGTATATTCACATGTGAGAAAGTATGTAAGATGCACTTACACACTCTTTAAACCATGCCTCAAATGTAGAATATATAACACCATGACCAAATTGACTCACGAAGTCACTAAACGATGCATTGAAAATTATTTGTTAGTTGCATCAACCAACTTAAATAGTAGCCCATTTAAATTAATCTTACGTCAACACTTACTTAAAAAGGGGTTGAACTTCCGGACAATTTAGCAACACATGATTTGAAGCTGATTTGTACTCTATACTACTTAGGCCCTTTTTTGTTCGATCTTTAGAACCTCGGCCTGGTTGATTGAATATGGATATTGGTGGATATAATGGATCAATATCAATCACGACATTGTGCCAATTGGGCCTATTTATAGCACATGGAACATGACTATCAAACTAGTAAGAACAAAAATGGCAGTTTTCTTTGCAAGATAGGCTTCGCATATGGATCCTTCAATCCTATTCCTCTGTTTAACAAATCGTTTACACTTGCATATAGTCCTGCATATTGTCATATTAGACGATACCGTTAAAGAAAATTACAAGAATAAATCAAGGTTTGATAATTACCTCTCGAATATATACATCCACTTGCATTGAACCAGGCCTCCAAGTCGCGCTTTGTGTACAAGGTGAATTGGAAGGTGTTCCATCACATCAAAGAAACCTTATGAAAAAATCCTTTCCAGCTTATTACTGATTACAAGAATGTTCTGATTCATTTGAAATAGGTTTTCTTCCCTTAATGTGGTAGAACATAAGTCTTTGAAGAACAAACTTATCTCTGTGATAGGTTTCCATATATTTTCAGGCAAACCACAAAATGCAATAGGTATTAAGGTTTCCATAAAGATACGACAGTCATGACTTTTTATATGAGTCAGCTTTCCCTCAACCATATCGGCACATTTTCCCAGGTTCGATGCATAGCCCTCGAGCATCTTTAGGTTTGTAACCCACTCACAAATCTGTCGTCTTTGTTCCAAAGTGAATGTGTAGTTGGCCTTGTGCTTGAACACCATACCACTGTTCCCAGACTGCAAATGTAATTCAGGTCGCTTGTAATATTCTTGTAAGTCTAGTCTAGCCTTCGGGTTATATTTTATCTTATTCTTATCATCCATCACTGTGTCGAACAAATTGTCAAAATAGTTCTTCTTAATATGCATGACATCAAGATTGTGTTGGAGAAGATTATCCTTCCAATATGGCAACTCCCAAAGTATGCTCTGTTTTGTCCAGTTATGAGTAACACTATGTTCAGAAAATCTAGAAGGTGGGGCCTAGGTAACTTTAGTGAAGTTCTGAACCCTCTCCTAAGTTTTTTCACCGAAATAAATTGGAGGTGGAAAATCATGTTCAACTGTATCTGACGATGACAATCAAACCATGATTGCCTTCGGCCATGTCTTAAAGTAAATGCTTTACCATTTTCCATGCAGTAAGGACATGCTAACTTATCGGCAGTCATCCACCCAGACAACATTCCATACGCAGGAAATCCATTAATGGTCCACATTAAGTTAGCATGCAAGTTGAAATTTTACTTAGTTGATATATCATATGTCTCAACTCCATCATACCACAACTGTTTAAGCTCACCAATCAGAGGTTAAAAATATACATCAATCAAACTCTTTGGATTGCGGGGACTGGGAATAACACAATTAAAAAGAATATATGGACTAGTCATACACATTTCAGGCGGAAGATTGTACGGCGTAATAAAGACCAGCCAACATGAATATGGTGTTGCAGAAACAGAAAATGGCGTGAAACCATCAGCACACAAACCCAGCCGAACATTCCTGGGTTCGCTAGCATAATCCGGATACGTCCTATCAAAATGCTTCCAAGCTTCCCCATCTGAAGGATGACACATAACACCGGGCGACCTTCTATTTTCATAGTTCCATATCATATGAGGAGCGAAACTCATCGATGCGTACAACCTCTTTAATCTAGGAATAAGAGGTAAGTAATGCATCGACTTCACAACAGCCTTCTTCCCGCTGGAAAACTGCTTAAAACGAGGTTTTTCACAAAATTTATAACTTTCTAAATCTGCATCACCCTTAGAATACAACATGCAACCATCTTCACAACAATCGATTCTCATAGACGAGAGCCCCAACTTAGTGTAACAAACCGGCCAGTCGTTTTGAGTATTTCAACCCCGTTTACTGTTCAAATTGTACTTTACAGTTGTTTTGTGAATTGCCGGGGTAATTGGTTCGGGTCCGATGAGATTTTGGAATGAATTGGACCATTTAGTTTTAAGGTTTAAAGCTTAAGTTAAAATAGTAACCGGATATTAATTTATGTGTAAACGAACCCGGAATGGAGTTTTGATGATTCCAATAGCTTCGTATGGTTATTTTGAACTTAGGAGCGTATCCGAAAAATTATTTGGAGGTCCGTAGTGGAACTAGGCGTGAAATGTCAAAAAATGAATTTTTGGAAAGTTTGACCAGGGGTTGACTTTTTGATATCGGGGTCAGAATCCGATTCTGAAAATTTCAATAGGTCCGTAATGTGAAATGTGACTTGTGTGCAAAATATGAGGTCAATCGGATGTGATTTGATGTGTTTCGGTACAAGATATAGAATTTAAAGTTTCAAAGTTCAATGATTTCGAATTGAGGTGCGACTCGTCATTTTGATATTGTTTAATGTGATTTGAGGCCTCGAGTAGGTCCATGTTATATTATGGAACTTGTTGGTATACTTGGACGGGGTCCCGGATGAGTTTCAGATGAGGTTCGGATTATTTTTGTGTAATGTTGCACTGTTGGAGGTATGCTCGTTCTAGTGTTTTCGCACTTGCGGAAATGGACTAGCAGGTGTGATGATCGCAGAAGCGACACTCAAGTCGCAGAAGCATGGAAGTGTTGGCTGGGAAATCATCGCAGAAGCAAAAGCCAGGGCACAGAAGCGCTTGCGCAGGAGCAGCCCAACGCGCGACCGCAGGTTCTGTCCTTGGCATCGCAGAAGCGATGATGGCTGGCCAAGCTATTCTCGCAGAAGTGAGATTTTTCTCGCAGAAGCGAAGGTCGCAGGTGCGACCCCTTGTCCGCAGATGCGGAAATCGCTGGGGCAGAACCTTAAATTTGAGGGATCGACATTTTCACCCATTTTCAAATTTTGGAGCTCAGGTTGGGCGATTTTGGAGAGAAAGTTTTCCACACAACTTGGGGTAAGTGTTAATAACTCCCTTGTGATTATATTCCATGAATTAATCTTCATTTTTGGTGTAAGATTATTGATTCTTCAAGAGAAATAGAAGGAAACTTCTATAATGTCACAAAACGAATTTTTCAAGTTTGAATACCGATTCGGAGTCGGATTTGAGTAAAGTTAGTATGGTTGAACTTGCAATTGGATGGGTTGTCATATTTTATGAGTTTCATCGGATTTCGAGACGTGGGCCCCATGGGTGATGTTTGGGGCATAATTTCAGATTTTATGGAAAATATTAGCATTTTGATATGAAATTAATTCCTATAAATTGTGTGGACTGAATTAAATTAATTATGGTAGATTCGAGTCGTTCGGGAATTGATACGCGTATAATGAGATTTTTGGAGCATTGTTTAGCTTGCTCGACATTGGATTCGACTTGTTCGAGGTAAGTGACTCTTCTAATCTTGGAGTTGAGGGTATGAACCCTGAATATATGTATTTCATGAATTGTTGGGAGGTAACACACATGCTAGGTGATAGGCGCGTGGGCGTACACTATAAATATTGTGTCATAATTGTTTCTATGGAATTCTATAGTTAAATGATTTTGGCATTTTTCATGCGGTGTTGTGAGTTAAATAAATTGAGCTGAAAAGCATATTGAAAATCATGTTGAAGCTATGTGCCAGTATTATTGGGACCCACATAGGTCATATTGTTGTGAATTATTTGTTTCAAATTAAAAATTCATACTCAGTCATATTCATTTCATTGCATATCATATCCTAGTCTCTGTTGTTATTTATTGATACATTATATCATTATTTTGGGGCTATGTTCACGACATTGTGAGCCCGAGAGACTGGAAAGATTGATGACTGAGTGAGGCCGAGGGCCTGATTGTGAGGATTATTGTGGATCGGGGTTGTCCACCTGCAACATACTTTATATACTTTATTATTATAGCACGTGAATTGTCCGTGCAACACGTGAGTAATCCATGTAGATTATAGCGCTTGGGCTGAAGGAGCCCCTCCGGAGTCTGTACATACCCCTAGTGAGCGCAGGTACCTACTGAGTGCGAGTGCCGAGTGCTGAGCGACTGGGAGGCATGAGTGACTGTGAGGTATGCCCAAGAGGCATGCCTGATTGAGAGGTATGCCCGAGTGGCATGAGGGACTATGAGGTATGCCCAAGAGGCATGAGTGACTGTGAGGTTTGCCCGAGGGACTGTATATGAGTGATGTTCTGCCCTAGGGGATGTTTATGATTTGATCGCAGAGCTGCATCGCATCGTCATGCTCACATGACATACATGCATAGAGATGTATTTTTCGCATGCTGTACAACATCACAACATGATTTCTCACACATTTTGACATATGCGCATAGTGATGCATTTGTTTACACGGGTTATCCAGAAGGGAAATGAAATATCTTATTTATTATTGAAAAGATTTTTGGGTGAAATTTATTGTTTTCAAACTATTCATATTTTTGGCAACTTCGGCAAACGATTTGGGAATTTCACGGAGGTATTTGAAAGAAACAACTATTATTTTTGAAATCATGATTTGGATGAGCATTTTATCTCTAAGTTACTTCTGGTATTATTTGATTTATATTGTTATGGACTGTTGTGGACTATTGGTTGTGGACCTGACCTTGGTGGAAGCTTGTCACTACTTTCAACCTATAACTAGGTTTGTTACTTACTCAGTACATGGGGTTGGTTGTACTGATACTACACCTCTGCACATTGCGTGCAGATGTTGGCTGTTGATATTGCTGTGCTCGATGGTTGCGGGACTTGAAGATGTACTTGCGTTCCTGGTGTAGCTGCCTCTTGTTCAGTGTAGCCTCAGATTTATAAAAGCTCTGTTTATATATTATTCAAATAGACTATGTATTTATTTCATTTTCGCTTTGTGTACTTTATTCTTATAAGCTCATGATTTGTTCTACCAGTTCTTGGGGATTGTATAAGATTAAGACCTTTAATTACTTAAATTGCTTTAATAATTATTTTTGGAATTTGATAGTTGGTAATTGGCTTACCTAACGGGTTGGGTTAGGTGTCATCACGACTAGTTAGATTTTGGGTCGGGACAAGGTGGTATCAGAGCCCTAGGTTCATAGGTTCTACAAGTCATGAGTAAGTGTCCAGTTGAGTCTTGCGGATCGGTATGATGACGTCCATACTTATCTTCGTAAGGCTACATGGCATTTAGGATATATACTTCCCATCTTTCTTTCCTTATCGTGCGCGATTAATTCAGCTTGAGACTTAACTCTTTGAATTCCTTTCATGTATTTGTATGCGCACATGAGCGCTGGGTATCAGCTGTGCATCCCCGACTTGTGATTCCATGAACGAAGTTCGAGATAAGTATTCTATGTTTTAGTGATGGGCCAGTCTGGAGGACTTGAGGCCAGGTTTAGACCGCAGGGTAAGCTCGGTAGCTTCAGTTGTAACTCATACAATTGGAATTATATGTCTGGTAATGACCATATTGGGGATTGTATAAGATTAAGACCTTTAATTACTTAAATGTTTTTAATAATTATTTTTGGAATTGGATAGTTGGTAATTGGCTTACCTAATGGGTTGGGTTAGGTGCCATCACGACTAGTTGGATTTTGGGTCGTGACACTTAGAAACCAATCTTTTAGCCTTATAGAAATCTTCAGGTATGTTGAAAGTTGGGTCAACTAGTTCACTCATAAGGCCAATGAAAGAATCCATTTCCGCTTGAGAAATATTCGTTTCTGATTTGATACTTAATAATCTAACCGCAACAGACAACTGAGAGTGCATACTCCATTCCCTTAGTGGATGACTAACGGCCTCTAACTGTTCATAAAAATATTTTGCCTCTTCGTTAGGAGGTTGTTCCACACTTTCATGGGTTTCAAAATCGAAGTGCATCCAAAAGCATCCGCATCCATTTTATGGTATCTAGGATGTTGAACGTTATTCCCCACCGACCTACTACTTTCACCAACAACTACGTTATGAAATACACCATCACTACCATAAATCTCTCCATGACTAGTCCACACAAAATAATTATCCATAAACCCTTTTTTATAAAGATGAGTTTTAACATCCTCCAATCCAAAAAAATACAAACACTGGCACTTCACACAAGGACACCTAATCAACCCTCCAATCCGAAACGGTTCAAGTGACATTGCATGCGTAATAAATTCTTTAACCCCTTCTATAAATTCCTCCTTAAAAAACCGACGATTAGGATAACTCCTATTATACATCCAACTACGCTATTCTATCTACATAAAGAACAAATAAATTACATGTTATATTAATCATAATTCAAATTAATTTATAGAATTAAGTTGCATAATAAATTATAATTTGTTAGAACATTCAATTTAATCTGGCATAATTAGTTAAGCCCTAATTAACTAATTATTAGCTAAGCATAATTATCATAATTAATTAATTATTATTTGTTAGCACACTAATAGAACAATATTATCCCCTAAATTAGACTAATTCAATTATACTAACTCAAGGTTCATAATTTAATGTAGTTCTATCATTAATTTGAATTCTATTAAGAATCATAAGTTCATAATTTAAGGTATTTCATAATTTATACATTAAATTCATAATTTATACCTTAATTCTAAATCTAATGTAGTTCAAACCAAAAACCCTAAAAAAATTATAATTTTAGGTAGTTCAATTCTAAAACTAAATCTAATGTAGTTCAAATCCTAAATATACAAAAACCCTAAATAATTACATAAAATTAAATTCCTAAAGTTAAAAATCTAATAATTACAATTTTTTGATAATGTACACTTTAATTACAATGTAGTTCAAAAAATTACATAAAATGATATTAATAAGGCATGCAATAAATTAAAAATTAAAAGAGTAATAAGGTAAAACGCTAACCTTGAAAGAGAATAGTAGTGACAATGGTGGAGGCGGCGACAGGCAGTGGCGGCGGCAGCAGGTGGCAGCAGCAGCGGGGCTGGGCGAAATTTTGGGGGTGGGGGACTTGATTTTGGGTAAATAGGCGTGGAATTTGGGTAGAAGAGAGATGGAAGAGAGAAAGAAGAGATAGAGGGAAAAGATGAAAATGGGGAAGAGATCCATCTGGTTTAGGTCAAATTAAAGAAATTTCCGACCGAATTCGGTCAGAATTTAATTAAATATTTCCGTTTTTAAATTATTTTAATTATACCGACCGATTTTGGCCAGTTTTAGTGGCATGTATTAGATTATTATAT
>AWOL01S0036134.1:9727-31947 GCA_000715115.1 Nicotiana otophora | reverse complement strand
TATATATATGCTCCGGTTAAAGAGGGAATTTTTAATGGAGAGCTTGAGTTCATCGTAAAGAGGGGGATTTGTACCACGTGAATTATACTGGTTTATCTCATTTATTTACTCTGCCTCATACTTACTTACCTCTTTATTGTACCTGATGTTATTGGACCCCTAGTGAGTGTCGATGTCGACCCGTCGTCACTACTTCTCCGTGGTTAGGCTAGATACTTACTGGGTACATGTTGATTACGTACTCATACTACACTTGCTGCACATTGTTGTGCAGGTACATATGTGACTAGTGGCCTTGTGAGAGTAGAGGTGTGTATGCATGCAGGGACTTACGTGAGCTGCATCCCATATTACGACCCGCAGCCGGCAGAGTCTCCCTCAAAGTATTTATATTTCTCCTGTCCAAATTTGAGTTCCGGACAGATGCTGTATTTTATTTTACATTCCTAGTTGCTGCTCATGCACTTGTGACACCGGGTTTTGGGGTGATTATGGGTTGTCATGTATTGAAATTGTTAAAAATATTATTATTTACTCTGTAAATTCCATCTTTTATTATTTAATTGAAGGAAATATTATTTTAAAAATATTAAAAATGAGAACAAAATTAAGTATTTATTTTTGGCTTGCCTGACAGCGGTATCCGGCGCCATCACGACCTTTAATGAATTTTGGATCGTGACAAATATCTTATTTGCTTACTTTTGTTTCGATTGTCATTCGTCAATTAGCTTTAGAATTTTAGTTAATTTTAGTTTTTAATCACATAATTCTCAACTGTTGATCATCTTGGATAGCAACCAAGCTATAACCTACGAAATATTGTTTAACTCCAATCTTCGTGGATACTATATTATATTACACTTTATTCGACTAGCAAGCATATTTAAGTATGTGTTTTGCGTTCGTCGCATTTTAGCACCGTTGCCGGGGGATTGGCAATCAATAGTGTTTGAAATAAATTGTAGTGCTAATTTAGGAATGTTTCTTTTATTTTATTTTATTTTTCCCTTTTTACGCTTAGTATTCTTTGACTGTGCGCATGTTGCAGGTAAGAGTGGTGCATGACTCGATCTTCTGGAGAGGAAGTGCTACCATACAAACCAGAAATAGAAAAACAACTGCGAAAACTAAGGAAGGAAAGAATTCTCCCTGAGAATATAGAGAAGGTTGGGTAATCCTCAACCAATGGAATTATGGCGGGAGATGATGATAATGTTGATTTGGCTGCAAGAGAGGCAGCCTAACAACGAGAAAAGGCTGCAGGAGATGCGGAGGAAGATGCTCTTCAAAATGCACAACTTGTCTATAAAGAGGAGAGAGCTCAGAGAATTGTTCAGAATCAACCTTTGGGTGCTGGGAGACCACTTGGCGATTATTCTAGACCGGTCTACAACCAAGGTTTTCAAGTGTTAGACCACCTCCAGTGGCTGCGAACAATTTTGAATTGAAGCAAGGGTTGCTCCAAACGCTTCAGAACTGCTGTGTTTTCAGAGGGAAGATGAACGAAGATCCAAATACACATCTAATGGACTTCGAAGAAATTATGAACACCTTTCAATACAATGGTGTGTCACAAGATGCAGTTTACTTAAGGGCATTCCCCTTCATACTCAAATATGATGCAAAGCAGTGGCTTAGAAGCTTGCCCCAGGGATCAATTAGAACATGGGAAGAAATGACCAGAGAATTTCTTAATAAAGATTTCTCCTCAGCTAGGACGGGCAAGTTTAGAAGAGAAATCCATAACTTTTTCCACAACGAGACTGAAATTGTGTTTGAAGCTTGGGAGAGGTTTAAGGATATATTGGATGTTTAAGTGTCAACATAGCGGAATTAAACTCTGGATGCAACTCCAGGATTTATTTGATGGATTGACACTGGCCTAACGCAGAACATTGAGCAATGCAGCTGGAGGTCCGTTGATGAAGAAGACTCCAGAGGAGATATTCACAATTCTAGATGTGTTATCTGAGGATGCAAATTAGTGGCCCTCTGAAAGTGCTGAAAGAAGAAGGGCGAATGGTGTTCACCAGGTTGATGCTAACACATCTGTGAAGGTACAACTTGATCATATGGTGAAAGAGATAAGGAAGCTGACCTTAGCTTATATACAAAGTGAGAATCACGCAGCTTGTGATATATGTGGAAGAGGACACCTTACTCATGAGTGTTAGGCCTCTACCGAGGAAGTAAATGCTGTGGGGAATTATAACTTCAATGCAATGGGTCAGAAGCACCCCGGATTTTCATGGAGTTCACATGGGGGTACTGAAAATGCATGGCAACAAAACAACTCCAGATTCCAGGGACAAGGAGCTCCAGGCTTCCAAAATCTGCAAAGGCAGCAGTTTCAACCTCAACAATCCAATCAGCCTGGGCTAGAAGATCTAATGAAGTTATTCATTGTCAAGACTAATGAGAGATTAGATGCTCATGGATATGACGAAGATACGCAAATAAATTAGATAGCAGTCAAGGAATTTGCAAGTAATTGATGAAATGCAATAACCAAATCAAGTACTGGCTAGCTTTTCCTGAGAATTACAATAATTGTACCAAACCACTGATCAATTTTCCTCAATCCGCGTGTACACCATCAAGAAGTCATATGAGAGGGTGACCCCGAGGGGATGGATCCATATCCATATACTGCATGAAGTAATCATTTGCAATAATCATAATCCGCCCGGCATGGTCAGATGCTCAATATCATAATCCGCCCGACGTGGTCACCGGCTCAATACCACAGATTCAACCAGCATGGTCACAGACTCAATGTCACAATCCACCCGGTATGGTCAAGGGTTCAAAATCACAATTTGCCCAGCATGGTCACATGCTCAATATCACAATCCGCCCATCATGGTTATAGGATCAATATCATAATCCTCTCGGCATAGTGACATGCTCAATACAATCCGCCTTGCATGGTCAAAAGCTACTAGTCCAATTCATATCACACACAAAGCGGATATGAAAGAATACATGTACATGATCAAAGAAAATCAAATTTCATGCTCCTTGAGTGGTATAAATGGCACGCTAAGGTGTATATATGTTCAAAGTGTGCTATCATAGCTCAAATCAGGCAAATACATCACAAACGTATAAATTAACATGTTCAATTAAGAGATTAACCTCTATGTAACCTCAAACATAGCTTAAATTGTAAGGCCCCATAAACTCTCACCTAAAACTTGGGGTTTTGTGATGCCAAGATAGACTTATATGTTGATTATTATAGAGATTCTTCGCGGTGAGTTTGCTCGCTGCAGTACAGACTTTTTGGGATGAACAACGTATTGGGGAGTTGAATAAAATTGTGGTAGAGTAAGATGTTTCTGCAGTCCATTCTACGGTCGCATAACTAATCTGCGGATCGCAGATCTGTAGCAGAGTGAAGCAAAGAACTGGGAAAATTTGGGATGATATTTTTTGCAGTCAATTATGCGGCCATATAATCATTTCGCGGGCCGCACATTCGTCGCAGAAGCTAACATGAGAAACTTCGAAAGGTGGTTCTGTGGTCCATTATGCGACCTGCCGCAGACCCAACCCGAACAACCCGGTTTTGGGATCATTTTTTGCGGTCCCCTTTGCGGGCTGCAGACCTATTTTGCAGTCTGGTCAGCGACCGCAGACCAACTTCGTAGTGTTTAAGTATGGAAAATTTCACTCGATCCCATTTTCATAAAAATAACTTGTGGGTTATTTTGGCTGGTCCTAACTGATATTTAGATAGAGGGGAGTGGGATAGAGTGAGAGGGGGATATTCCTAAGGTTATTGTTTACTAATCTTTGCTCAAGTCTTGAAGAATTCACAAGAAAAAGTCACAAGGTCTTCATCCAAGAGGTAAGGTTCCATACCCTAGTCTTCAATTTTGAGTTTGGGGTAGAAGATGGAAATGGGGAGTGTAATTCATAGGTGTGGGGGTGTTATCTATGCATGCATGTACCAACAAAGTTGTATGAAGGTTGTTGAGCTAGAAAAGGGTAGATATTGGGTTCGGGATGAAGGAATCCACCATAGGAGTACCTTGAAACCTTAATGCATGCCTAGTGTTTGGTAAAATGCTCAAATTAGCTCGAACTATGAACTCCTTCCTAATTTGTGTTCAATTTTGCTGTATCTCTAAATAGATCGAAGTGGCTAAGAATTTCGGAACATCGTAGTAATTTATAAAGCTCGAGGCGAGGTATGTTGGCTAAACTTATCTTTTAGAATTGAACCCCACAATGTCCTTGTAAGTCCCGAGTTGTTCATTATAAATTGATTATTCCGTATAAGCCTTGTGATATGTGTTCAATGTGTATTCCAAATATTCTTGTTATGTTATGTTCTATTTGAAAATATGCTCGAAGAATGGGTTGTATGTCTAAATGTTACAACTTCAAGTCGTGATTCAAATGAAATCTATTATGCCAAATTAAGTAAGAAGTCTCAATATGATTAACATTCTTATTTTCTCATATGTGGACTTAAAGTCTTGAATAGAAATTATTTGTTGTCGCTGATCCGTGATGATGTTTGAAAGTGAAAGAGATGAATAAGAAATATGAAATACGGCTAACGTGCCAAGAGTGACATTGTGTTATGACCATTGGTGCCAATAAAATGAATTATGTATAAAAGATAATAAAATGAGTTGTCAATCCTTTAAATAATATAAACACCCTGGGAGTGTCGCTAGTCACTGAGGAAGGGTAGGTTGAAATAACCTAACCCTGAAACTACACATGCCGGTGTAGAAGTGAATTGTGATTGTACCCCTTTATTGGGATGGGGTTCATGTGAGGAGAATATTACCCTGTATTGGTATGAGATGATTCCTAGAAAAGGGTGATGTCAATCCACACGGCATTGTGATGAGACGGCCTAGCCGGTCGGGTCGTGATCGGACATCATGCCGCAAACATGGTGGTGATTGTGCTTAAGATTATGATTGAAACAATGATTGAGATATACATAATGATTGTAATTGTGGTTGATGTCTTTGGGTGAGACAGCCTAGCCAATCGTGTCGTGATCGGACTCTGTGCTAAGATCGCGGTGGTATATTGGTGCTAATACTTCCCAACCTAAAATATGGAAATTTACATGGAAACCTGTGTTGCTCCTAACTTGATGTTTTGGTATTGTTTGAGGCTACCATTGATTTTATGATTGTACTTCCTTGTGTTATCATTCGTTCTATTAAGAGGGTGTTTAGTCACTCATAATACTACTATTATATATGTATGTAATGCCCTGTAAATGTTTACCTAAATTTCGAGGTTTCGTGGTGTCGAGATAGACTTATGCATTGATAATTGTAAAGATTCTTCGCGGTGAGCTTGCTCACCGTGGTACGGACTTTTTTGGTTGAACAGTGCATTGGGTAGTTGAAGAAAATATTTTGGCAGTGCAGGGCATTTTCTGCGGTCCATTTTGCGATCGCAGATCTGATCTGTGGACTGCATATATGTGGTGGAATTAAGCAGAAACTTAAGCTCATTTTAGGACCATGATGCGCCGCATAATCATTTTGCGGGCCGCACAACCTATTGCAGATCCAACATAAACATTTCCGGAGTGAATTTCTGCGATGTATTATGCGACCGCAGAATTGGTCTGCGCACCGCAGACCTGTCGCAGAGTGAAGTCGAAATGCCCAGTTCCGGAGGGCCATTATGCGTGCCGCAGAATCAATATGCGGTCGCATATATGACCACAGATCTACATCGGGGCTTCATTTATAGAGAGGGAGTGCCATAGAATGAGAGGGAAAGTTCCTAAGCTTTTTGTCCATCAATTCTTGCTCAAAGTTGGATAATTCACAAAGAGAAACTCACAAGTTCTTCATCCAAGCGGTATGGTTCCATGTCCTAGTCTCAATTTTGAATTTCGATTAGAATATGGTTAATGAGGGGTGTGATTCTTGGGTATGAGAGTGTATCTATGCATGCATGTACAATCATGAGTTGTGGGAATGTAGTTGAGCTCAAATGGTTAGAACTTGAGTTTTGGGGTGAAGGAAATCCACTATAGGAGAAGCTAGAAATCATAATGCCCACATAGTGTTTGATAAAATGCTCAAATGAGGTGGAAACATGAACTCTTTCCTAATTTGTGTTCAATCTTGATATATCTCTAAATAGATCAATGTTGCTAGGACTTCCGGAATTGTGTAGTGAATTAAGGAAAGCTCAAAGCGAGTATGTTGGCTAAACTCCTCTTTTAGAATTGAACCCCACAATGGCCTTGCAAGTCCCGTGTTGCTCATTATAAATTGATTATTCCGAATAATCCTTGTGTCAAAAGATATATGCGTTCAATATATATTCCAAATGTTCTTGTTAAATTGAGTTACTAATTGAGAAAGTGATTTAAGCATGGACTGTGTGCTAATATGATATGACTTGAAAACGTGATTCTAATGAAAGCAATCATGTTGAATTGTGTAAGAAATCACATGACCTCTTACCGTCTAATTAATGAAATGTATTCTTTTCTTTACTCATCGGTGAGTTAGGTAGACGTCATTGTGCAGGCTTGCTCGACCGGGGTAACTCTTTTGAGCGCCGGTCGCGCCCTCCCCCCTCCCCCCGAGGACGGGACGTGATAATGTACTAATGTACCTTTTGCGGGGGGCACTGCATCTTTAATGGATGCAGGTGGTTCCTCAGCAGGCGGCTTTGATCATTGATAGTGGTACACCTTCTTTTCAGCTGACTTGGTGAGCCTACTTCATAACGGGGTCGTATATCGTTTATTCCTTGTGCATTATGTTTGGAGGTATAGCCGGGGCTTTGTTGCCGGCACTATCATTGTACTTTTTGGTATCTATTAGAGGCTCCGTAGACATAGTGTGTGTGGTATGTTGGTGTTGGGAAGTCAAACTAATAATGTTGTATTTGTATCACACGTTCCACTTCAAACTATGAAAGTGTATGTATTTTGAACTTTATAAATGATGTAACTAATGACAAGGAATCAGTGTTGTTCACATGCTCCTCCCCATTGTCTAATAAATGAAATGGATCTTTCCTTTATTAATGAGTGAGTTCGGATAGAAGGCATTGTACAGGCTTGCTCGGCCGGGTCATCTCGGTTGAGCGCTAGTCGCGCTCCCCGAGGTTGGGGCGTGACATAAATAGCTCATAACATGGGTACAAATAAGAGAAACATCACAGCATAAAGCTTAGCAATCAGTTCAAGGCATATCATAGCCTAAATACTACCCCGAGCATAGAAATTACCCGGTACACACATATGGGCCTATCCCCATATATGTGCACGACCCATAGCACGTAGCTATCATAAATAACACAGGAAACTAGTGCCTCAACCAAGTTTAGGTAAGATACTTACCTCAAGCAAGTCAAATAAGTACTCTAAGAAGCCCTTCCCACATGAATGAACCTCCGGACTGCTCGAATCTAGCCAAAATAACCTAGTATCATCAATAAAAGCCATGGAAAACAATTCTATAAAGCTAAGATCTTGAATCAATTATGCAAGTTCAACCCAAAATGTCAACCTTGGGCCAGCACCCTAAAACCCGACCAAATTCACAAATTTCGAATACACATTTCAATACGAGTCCAACGACATGTGTTTCATCCAATTCCAACCTCAAATCGACCTTCAAATCATAATATCTCACTTTCCAAAATCATAGTCCAAAAACCCCCAAATCCCATCTTTGATTCATGTAAATTAGGTGTAATAATCTTTGGGTAATCAATTTCTAACACAGAAATCAAATAAGGATCACTTACCCATTCAATTGTGATGAAAATCCCTTTAAACATTGCCCCTAGTCGAGCTCCACAACTCCCAATATGAGAAAACAATCAAACCCTTAGTAATATAACACTGCCAGTGATTCCAAATCTGCATACACTTAACCGCACCTGCGGTGCCGCTTCTGCGGTAAATGGACCGCACCTGTGACCCCCTTCGTGCACCCCTACCTCTCATGCGCACCTGCGCCTCCCAATGCCCACCTGCAGACCCAGCCTTCCCCATCCATTCTCCGTATCTGTGGTCTACCAACCGCTTCTGTAGCCTGGCACCTACGATTCATCCATCGCAGGTGTGGAAGCATTAGTACTCAGAAACTTCAGCAATTAAACAGAGTCCAAATATGATCATCAACCCAAACGAAACACACCCGGAAACCCCAGCCAAACATACCAACCAATTCCAAAACATAACACGGACCTATTCGAGGCCTCAAATCACACCAAGAAGCATCAAAACTATGTATCATACCTCAATTCAAGCCTAATGAACTAATGAACTTTCAACTTCCAAAGACTCATGCCAAACCATATCAAATCAACTCAGAATGACTACAAATTTTGCATACAAGTCCCAAATACGAACATAACCATATTCTATCTTCCGAAACCAAAATCTGAACCCGATATCAGCAAAATTAACTCCTAGTTAAACTTATCAACCTTCCAAACCGTCAACTTTCCAACTTTTTCCAAAAAGCACCAAATGAACCTACGGACCTCCAAATCCAAAATCAAGACACACACCTAAGTTCAAAATCACCATACTAAGATACGGGAACCATTAAAACACCATTATGGGATCGTCTACACAAAAGTAAAACTCCGATAAACTCTTACAACTTAAGCTTTCAACCTTGGGACTAAGTGTCCCAATTCACTCTAATACCTCCCCGAAACCAAACTATTCATCCCGGAAAGACACGTAATCACAATTACACATAAGTAAAGTATCTAATAGGGGAAACGGGGCTAAACTACTTAAACTGACCGGCCGAGTAGTTAAATATAGAGACATTATTCACTAAATCAAAAGTAGGTGGACAAATATACATGAAATAATAAGATACCTATTTAGTATATTTATATTCCTTTTTGCTATACCTAAATGACAAATATTATATAATAGTATTAAACACTTATACGGATATAGCATTTTGCAATATTGATATAACATTTTGGTATCCTCTATGCCAGAAATATAATTTTTTAAGATAATATACCACTAAGATGAGTGCTAAGTGGTGCTTTTTTAATAATAACAAAATCAAAAAACAACGTGTCGCAAGTCTAACAAAATGTAAGAGTGTAAAGATTAAATTAAATCAATCCTGTTACCAAAATTGAGCATTATACTCAACTTTGATAGTACATAATGAGGAATGGAAAACTGTATATAAAGAGCCAAGCTTAGCCACAAGAAAGCATGTACAATGCAATCCCAAAGTGGGCATCATGAGCTGTAAAACTTCATATGTGATTCTGAATATAAGCACTTCAAATCCACACGATCGAGTATCTCCAGTTGATGCATAATGCTGGTAATTGGCATAGCCAAAATGTTAGCTAAACCATACGCAATTAAGTTCATCATCATTGTCTAGTTGAAGACACCGTTGATGTTCTTGTGATTTGTCCTCATTTGTTCTGTAACGGCTCAACCAGTTATTTCGCAAATTTGCATTACGTTCAGTTATTTGAAATGAGTAGCTTCGTATGATGTATTATGACTTGTGTGAATTGTCGGTTTTGGTTTTCAGATGATTCTGGATTGATTTAGAGGAATGATTCTCAACAAGAAAGTTTCAAGTTGGAAGAGTTGACCAAGTTTGACTTTTGTGTATTTGACCTCAAAGAGGATTTTTGAAGATTTCATTAGGTCCGGAAAGTGATTTTGGATTTGGGCGTATGCTTGAATTTGCATTTGGATGTTTCTACAGGTTTGGCATTATTCGGCAAAAGTTAACAATTTAAAGTTTTGGAATGTTCATAAGTTTGACAGAGAGTTGACCTCAGTGTTATCTGGTTTGTATTGTTGTTTCGGGTGTTGTAATAGGTTCGTTATGTCATTTTTATTTTGTGTGCAAAATTTAAAGTCAATACGAGTTGATTTGATAAGGTTCGGCACGAGTTTTGAAAGTTGAAAGTTCAAAAGTTCTTCAATTTGATTTGAGGTGTGATTCATCATTTTTATGTTGTTATGTATAATTTGAGGGCTCGAGTAGGTCCGTGTTATATTTTGGGACTTGTGGTATGTTCGGACTGGGTCCCGAGGGGCTTGGGTGAGTTTCGGAGGTGGTTCGGATCATGTTTGTTGATGCTGGTTTTTGATGGGTTCTGATATGACAGCACCTGCAGAACATGGGCACATGTGCAGAGCCTAAATTACAGTCACATGGTTGAAGAAGCGATATGGGGATGAGCTTGGGAACTTTGCAGATGCGGAAAGGAGGGCGCACCTGCGGTGGTGCAGAAGTGATTGATTGTACGCAGAAGCGGGGTACGGGCGCGCACTTGTGATTATGCAAAAACGGACAACATTCCGTAGGTGGGGTAAGTTGCTTGTTAGTGAAGTCCACAGAAGGAGAATATGTGCCGCAAAAGCGACGCCGCAGAAGCGGCTAAAAGTCCGCAAAAATCGGTAACGCTAGGCAGAAGTTATATAACATGAGGGTTTGTTCATTTTATCATATTTTGCGCTATGGATCTCGGATTTGGATGATTTTGGAGGCGATTTTTACCACATGGATTGGGTTAAGTATTTTCTACTCGTTTTTGGTTATATTTCATGAATTTATCTTCGATTATGAATTTTAAAGATAAATTTGGGGGGTTTTGCATAAACAATCCTAAAGTGAATAATTGGATTTTGAACATTGATTCAGAGTCAAATTTTTGTGAAATTTTAATGGTTGGACTTGTAATTGAATGGGTTGTCAGAATTTGTGAGTTTTTTCAGGTTCCGAGGTATGGGCTCGAGTTTGATCTTTTGGTTGACTTTGAGTAATTGATTAGAGATTCGACCTTTATCATTTAGGTTTGTCTCCTATGACATTATTTGTTGTTTTTGAGTTTCTTTTGGCTCGAGCCGTTCAGAGGATGATATGCGCGAGATGGCATCTCTAGAGTGTTGGTTGGCTTGCTCGGTATTTGTTTTGGCTTGTTTCAAGTAAGTGTCTTATCTAAACATGGTTGAGGCACTATTTGCCTATGTTATTTGTGATAGCTACGTGTTATGGGTACGCACATGTGTGGGGATTGAGCCCATGTGCGAGCACCAGAGTAGTTATCCATGCTTGGGGTAGTGCTTACGTTATGATAAGCCTATAATTGACTGTTTAGACTTCAGCTATAATGTTTCTCATATTTGTAACATTGTTGTGATCTCTTTGAGCCATGTTGAGGTTACATGGAGGCTAATTCCCTGAATAAACTTAAAAATTACTATTTCTATTATGAAATTGTTGATTTGAGATATGATAGCACACTTCGCACATGCCTACACTTTAGCATGACATTGTACAAATCCAGGAGCATGAAATTTGATATTTATTCATCACATACATGTGTTCTTGTATAATTGGGTTTTGTGATATGATTTGGCCTGGATGCCTATGACCACGCCTGGCGGATTGTGTTGCTATGCCTGTGACCCACCATGCAGATTGTGTTTTTATGCTTGTGACCACGCTGGACGGATTGTGTGTTATGCATGTGACCATGCCGGGTGGAATATGAGTATTAACATGTGAGTTGTCTGTGTACCACATGAGTTCAAATCTAGATACTGATATCATGGCACGTGATTTGTCCGTGCGGTTGATATTGAGCCTGTAACCACACCAGATGGATTATGATACAGAGCTTGTGACCACGCCGGGCTGATAGCACATTGAATTGGCCGTGCTTGCGTGTGGATATAGATACACCCCCCAGATCACCCTCTCATGTTTCTCTCTTGATGGTGTACATGCGGATTGTGAGATAGCAACGGGTGTTTGGTTGATGTGAGCTATAGGAGAACTGGTTTTTGTTATTTGGATTGAGTTGCATGCTGCAACAGGTCTTATTGGCTTATTGTTATTTGGATCAGATTGCGTACCGCAACGGACTGATATTTTGTTATTGCATTTCATTTTTTCTTGCAATTTCCTTAACTGTTTATCTGATTTATTTGCACACCTTCCTTATATGTGGGACTGTTGATTGAGTAGAACACTTAAGAATTGTGAGCACCAAGGTGGTTTCACTTGTGTTTTTTTGATTTGATCATATATATGTTCTATACCTCATAGATTTAAGAACTTGTACAGATGACTGGTAGTATCATTTATAATTATTGCTGCTATTACCTCGCCGAAGTTAGTTAGGATACTTATTGAGTACTTGGGTTCGGTTGTACTCATACTACACTTCTACACCTTGCGTGCAAATCTTGGAGTTGATGCTGCTATTTATGGAGGGAGCTGGCATTGAAGATGTACCCTCGTTCTACTTATGGCTATCACTTTTCCTTGGTAGCTTTAGATTCGATTTTGTTCATGTACATTCCAAACAGATGTTATAATTATTTTATTTTAATTTTGTAAATTCTAAGTTTTAGTGGCTCATGACTTGTACTACCAGTCCCTGGGTTGTTGTATAAAGGTTCAGTTATTGCATCATTTATTTTTGATTAATCTCATTTGGAACATGTTGACTGTTACTTGGCTTACCTAGCAGGTAGGGTTATGTGCCATCACGAATAGTGGATTTTGTGTGATGACAAGTTAGTATCGGAGCTCTAGGTTCATAGGTTCTACGAGTCATGAGCAAGTATTTAGTGGAGTCTTGCGGATCGGTATGATGACTTCCATACCTATCTTCGAGAGGCTACGGGGAATCTAGGATAAACTTCCCATCTTTCTTTTCTTATCATGTGGCATTGATTTAGCTTGTAGTATACCTCTTCGAATTCCTCTCAACTCACACGTGTGTTATGTGAGCGCTCAGTATCAACTATGCATCGATGGCTTGTGATTCCATGGATGAAATACGAGATGCATTTTCTATATTTTGGCGATGGGCCAATTGGGAGGACTTGAGGCCAAGTTTGGACCGCAGCTTGGGCTCGATAGTTTCAGTTGTGTAAGAATGTGCTTTTGGACTTATATGTCCGGTAATATCCTTAGGAGTTGAAATTTATGGCTTGGTTATTGCTTGGATGGCTATATGATGAATGTGATGTGGTTGCGGGATGTGCTCAAATGGCTTGTATATGACAAGAAGCGTTTGCTGGGGATGCAAAAAGGACAATTGGGTGCTCGACTTCTTTCTTGGTGTGTTGTACAGTCCTGAGTTATGAGTGTGTTAGGGATCTTTTAGTTGTTCGTTTGTGGAATGAAGTGTATTCTTATGTTTTTTTGACGAGTTCGGGCTTGGGAAGCTTTAAAGATTGCATAGTGGTTGTCGCCATGAAATGGCAGAGAGAAGTGCTAGTTTGAGGCTAAGCAGGTGGGTTATCTCCTGCCAGACGATCTAATGGTGTATGATTCTTATGATGATTATGTGGAGAGTTTCTTTCTGCCAGTGGGTTATATGTGTTGCAATTGGAGTTTGGATCACTTGAAGAAGTTGACTTGACTGTCACAAAGATGAATGTGAACTTAGAAAGTGATTTGAGGTATTTTATGATTCATGATACATGAGC
Source organism: Nicotiana otophora (assembly GCA_000715115.1). Classification (NCBI taxonomy): domain Eukaryota; kingdom Viridiplantae; phylum Streptophyta; class Magnoliopsida; order Solanales; family Solanaceae; genus Nicotiana; species Nicotiana otophora. The sequence goes on along the minus strand of AWOL01S0036134.1, from coordinate 18,470 downwards.
TTATGAAGGATTTAGTTAAATTACAGTGCGGGATTTTGGCAGTAATGGAATAGAGGTATTGTGGGTTTTCGGATGTTGTACTCCATGTCTTTGAGCCAAGTGGGGGAGTCTGCCATCGATAATGTGGATGCGTGGTTGTGTGTTATACTAGTTTGGTCTGAGGTAATACTAGTGGATCGATTATGACTTGAAAAGTTTAATTTTTAGGATGATTTGAATAAGGAAATTTCTGGATGCATGATGTATTACACTTTATGGAGACATGAAAATCTTGGAAATAATTTAGAGTGTTATCCGTGATGGATGTAATGTGCTAAGAAAAGGGAGTCACTCGATTGCGTTAAGGTGAGGTTACTTATTTGGGTGTTGGTATGCTAATGGGACACAGGTCCTTCAACTTGTTTGGGCTGTGCAATTGAGATTATAGTAGGGTGGATGACTCCCGAGAAAGTTCTAATGAGTTCATGATTCATATGTAGTATTTGAGGAATTTCTAGATTTGTAAATGGATAAGATCTGAGATTGCATTGGATGGTGTTGGGACTCGCAGTATTTCTATATTAATGGAATTTTACATTTTAGTATCAGAGAGGTTAAGGAAACAACTTCAGATTCACAGAAGGTCTCCTCAGAGTGGGTATCTCGTTTGTAGTACTTTGGGGTGCTTAAGAGGGAATATAGCGGCTTATGGGCTTTAGGGTGATGTGGTTTCATGATAGGATCCCTTGTGATGAGCGTTGGATTAAGGGTCATAGTCTACTAGCAAGGAGAAATGTTAACTTAATGGTAATTCAGAACGAAATCGGAGAAATAAAGCAACTTTGTAGTAGGTTGGATCAGTATGATAATGGTATGATCGATGCTTTTGGTTCTTATGGTGTGGTGAGGATTTACCAATGTTTTGTGGCAATACTCTTGGGTTTGGCGACCTGTGTGACTTGGTTGAGTTAGATGGATTCAGTTCTGATGGATTGGTCGTGTGCTAATGGGTTTCGAAGAGTTCTCGATGATTTCTACCACGACTTGAGATAAATATTGTTCCACTAGCATGAGGTTAATATTGTGTACTGTGATTTTCTCCTGGATAGGATCAAGTGGAAGGTTTCTAGCTGATTGAGTATGTATTCTGCATGTGACTCAGGGTTGGCAATGGGGTTCTCGTGTTTTCGTATGATTGCCTAATAGATGCGTTGCATCATGTGGGATTAAGGTTTGCATGTACAAGGTTGCGGTTCAGTTTTGAAGAGAAGGGCATGAATTTTAGACAACCTGGACGGTCTTAGATGTTTAGATGAATTCTAGTACTACTCGAGAAGGGCGCGCATTTCGTAAGGAGCACTGTGTTTTGGCTTACGGATGCTTCATTGCTTATGGTACTCACCTGGTTGATCGACTACTGATGTGCAAATTTTGCTATATGGCGCGGACGAATTACAAAAGTATCTTCCGTGAGATGATTGTGAACGAGGGATGTGTTTGTCATTCGAGTGGTGGAATTTAGACAGCTGATAGTATGTCTTATGGTTAGGCTATTATAGATTTTTGGAGGGTTATTTATCCACTTGTGGTTGACCGGGATTGATTTGGGGGCTCATTGGTTGGGCTAATGAGGACATGTATTCTACACTTGGTCGGATTTGTGTACTTGGCACAACTATTTTTGAAGGATGTGTCATCGGTGAGAGTTGTTCTTATTCATGTCTATTGGGTTCCATGGGTTACTCTTCTATGCTGTTATGGGCAGCGAGACTATGGACTATATACACATGATGCGGTTCGGTTTGGTCCTAGTGGTGGAATTCGAGCGAGATGGCTCTTGGGTGGTTGGATAGTTGAATGCTCCTTGGCACTGGTATTCGTGTTAGTGGTATATCGGGGTATTTGTTTCTTCACGGTTATGGTCATGCACATCGCGTATTTGTTGTTGATATGCTTATGGTTGTTGATTGTGAGTATCATGGTTTGAGGTATTTCATATGGACCGGTGTTTTGATGGGGTCACACATTGCGGAAGAGTTATGTTGAGTTATGATCCTTTGGGTTGATATCGTGATTCTTGTTTCTCCCAGTGTACTGGGTTTATAACATTGTGCTTGTGGTGGTGCCTGTTGAGCTTGAGGGACGATTCTCTCATTTGATTTATTCTCCATTTTTGGTTACATTCGAGTTGTTGCTTGTTGGTGCACGGGTTGCACGGTTTGTGGCTTAGGTAATATTGGTGTGGCATGTCAGTAGAGCTCGTATTTGATGAGATGAGGTCATTGGGCCTGGAATGAGTGCTATTGGATTTGATTTCAGTATGTTTGAAAGAATAATATCGGAAGTCAGCTTATAATTTGACAATGGTTCTTATCGAGCGAGAGAGTTCCATGACTAGTTGATCTTATGAGTGGTTATGAGTTTCTGCGTGTTTTTCCGTCATTGGTAATGTACAAAGGTTTAGAACAAGGTTTTACTTGATGTGAGGTAACCAGTATCAGATTTGCCATTGAGCAGCTACTGTGGACGGAAGTTATTGTTGTTAATATCTGTGTTATGTGGTATATCGCATGATTTCATCTTGGGTTACGGTTATTGCTAGGTACAGCTTGTTCAGACTTATACATTGTATAGATGCGAGAATCAAGTCTTATAATGAGTTCCACATGTTGGAGGATTGATTCTAAGATTTATGGGCTACGGTTGAGGTAAGGATCTTAGGTTAGATTGTGTTGTCAAGCTTATATTGATTGGGGAAACGTGGGATCACCCACGAGTATGTGCATGTTGGATTTACACAGTGATTTGACGACTTTGGAATGACTCTTGGCACATTCGAGGACGAACATATGTTTATGTTTGGGAGAATGAAATGACTCATCAGGTCGTTTTGAGCATTTGCATTCCGTTTAGCTGTTTGAAGTCTTGAGTAGATTCGTATGATGTATTATGACTTGTGTGAATTATCGGTTTTAGTTTTTACGTGATTCGGGATTGATTTGGAGGAATGATTCTGAACTAGGAAGCTTTAAGTTGAAAAAGTTGACCAAGTTTGACTTTTATGTATTTGACACCGGATTAGAGTTTTGACAGTCCCGTTAGGTCCGGATAGTGATTTTTGACTTGGGCGTATGCCCGGATTTGCACTTGGATATTTCTATAGGGTTTTGGCACTATTCGGCGAAAGTTGGCAATTTGATGGTTTGGAATGTTCATAAGTTTGACCGAGAGTTGACTTTGATGTTATCGGGTTTGGATTTTTGTTCTGAGAGTTGGAATAGATTTGTTATGTCATTTGTATCTTGTCTGCAAAATTTGAAGTCAATCCGAGTTGATCTGATAAGGTTCGACACGAGTTTTGGAAGTTGAAAGTTCAAAAGTTCTTCAATTTCATTTGAGGTGTGATTTGCCGTTTCGATATTGTTATGTGTAATTTGAGGCCTCGTGTAGGTCCATGTTAGGTTTTGAAACTTGTGGGAATGTTCGGAAGGGGTTCCGAGAGGAACGAGTGTGTTTAAATGGTAGTTTGGTTCATTGGGGATCATGTTTGTTGATGCTGGTTTTGGTTGGGTTCTGATGTGACCGCACCTGCGGAAACATGGGTGATGACGTACAAATCCACTACTTAAAAGTAAATGGACACGATCACATGCAGTATAATTTACTCAACTATGAGTCGGGGTCGAATCTCACAGAGAACAATATGTAGGCGATTAGGCGTGTAAGAGAATTATCGCTTATTATGCTAAGCCAAACACTTAATAGGGTTTTGAGAAATTATTTATGTCTAAATGGAAAAATATAAACTAACCTAGAAAGCAAGTAAAATGATCAATAACTACAAGCATGGATGCAATGGAAATTACACTCAAGTAACGATCAATGTATTTCACGATTTTACAAATATGAGCGAGTTTATATTAATTAGACTCGGGTAATAATTCTATATTAGCTTCTTCCGAAGACTAACAAGACTTCCTAATTTAGTTACACCTAAAACAATTAAGAGATTAAGCACACCTGAATATGGCCACAAGTAATTCAATCTTATCCTTAGGTAGAATCTATAATGTGAGAATTAACGCCTTAAGTTCTTATTAATTAATCTTTCCCAACCCCAAATTATCTTTTTCAAAATTAATTCGAAGTTAATGGATGAGTCCTAGGGTTAGCTAATCCATTTGGAAAAATTAAATAACAAGAATAATTAAAGAAACAATAACTCACTTCATAATAAATAAAAATCCTTCAATACATAATCTACACTTTAAATATGAATATTCCCATAAACAGGATTCAAGTGTTGGAAAAACTACTACACACTTAGATATTCAAAAAGAAGCATAGAAATGAATAAATGACATAAATGGGTAAGAAATTCTCAACCAAAAGCTTCAAATCTTCAAGATCCAAGTGTGTGTGCAAGAACCCTAGCTCTAAAACTTGTCTTCTCTAGTCAAGAGACTGAAAAATAATCCAAAGATTTGCCAAAGATATGTTTCCAATAAGCTAGGTCGTGTATTTGTTGGTTTGGAATGGAGAAAATATGAAATGCCTAAGTTGCCCAGGTCTGAAGCCCGTTGGCCGCACTTGCGGAAGAATCCTCGCAGGTGCGGTTCAGCAGCTGTGGATACCTGCTCGCAGAAGCAAAATTTGGTGAAGATGGCCATTCTGCAGAAGCGGACAAGTGGTCACTGAAACGTGTCCGCAGATGCGGACATCAGGAGCAGAAGCGCCACCGCAGATGCGATTTTTGTCTTGTAGGTCTTCTTCCGTAGATGCGGACCTTCTCTCGCAGATGCAAACCATTCTACGCAGATGCGATTCCACTGGAAATATTTTCACTTCTTTTACTATATTTGCACAATTTCACTTCATTTGATATCAACTCTCTGCAAGACATCATTTACCTGCAAATCTAGCAATACACACCATAAACAACCTCATATTATAATTAACGGATGCAAAAACTAAAGAAAAAAGACTAAAATAAATGGTAAAATCACCACTCATCAACACCCCCAACTTAAATCTTTGGCTTGTCCTCAAGCAAATTAAAACCAGAAATTCAATGAGGCTCTAACATTTAAAGCACAATTAGCATTGCTATCATCTCCAAATCACATTTTCCAATTAATCATAACACTTATGGCTTTGTTTTTTTCTAATAATTAGGCTGAAGAATTTACTCAACCAAATAACTTCGTCATTTAAAACTCAATCTCAAGAATGCAATGGAGTTTCAAATGTATCAAGTGACAACAACCAAGCCTCAAGAAGTGACTCAAAAGCACTAGTCTATTACATATGCTCAATTTACTCAATTCGGAATATATCAATGTCACCAATCCATCATAATCCATGTGCCCTCACAAGAAATAAAGTCCCCAAATCACCATATTTACAATAACAACACAAGGGACAAATTGTACAAAGACATTCACTCTCAATAAAGAATTTCAAGTGTTATAAAATATCATGCCATAAGCCTGTCCTTATTTTAATTCATTGCCTATTCAAGAACATTTGGTTGGAGATCCCATAAGGAATTTTTAAGATTGTAATGTAGGCTTAGGGTAGGGTAGGATAAGCATTTGCAATACAAGTGACTACACCCTCCTTGAACACTACTCATATTTATCTTTCTTTTTGCACTTTGCTTCTTTCTAAACCACATAGCCCTTATTACCTCTAGTTATCAACATAGAACCACCTTAAAGTGCCTCTCTAATTTTCTCAAGACTCCATATTTTTTTTATACATATATTTTTATTTTCCTTTTCTTTTGGGGTTTGAGTATCTTCATCTAACACAACTTTGAGGTATTTGCTTCTACACATAATGTACGACTTCACCGATTCTCAATTAATACCAACACCCCCAACTTAGGCTTTTAGCCTCATTCTTAACATTCAAGGAGGTACGAGTTTAAAAGAGGGAATTATTTCAGATGTAATATGTTAGCCAAAGAAAAGGTTAAATGCTCAAATGGGGTTAACTAGTGATAATTTTATGAATGTTATGCTCGAAAGGCAAAAGATATTTTTTTAAAGATCACAAAGAATGCCTAAGGTCATCCCTCCAACCAAACATAATTAACATTAGCATTGAACGAACAACTGGGAAAGTTCTAGATGATAAAAGTAAACACAAGAATTATTTTTAACAAAAACTAGCACAGATGGCACATGAACTAATCAAGACGGATCAATTTTACTTCTTAGAAAGAACACAGTCGCATGCAATATAATATACCCAACTATGAGTCGGGGTCGAATCTCACAGAGAATAATATATAGGCGATTAGGCGTGTAAGAGAATTATTAGTTATTATGCTATGCCAAACACTTAAAAAGGATTTGAAAAAATATTTATGTCTAAATGCGAATATGTAAACTAACCTAGAAAGCAAGTAAAATGATCAATGATTACAAGCATGAATTCCTGGGGAATTACACTCAAGTAGCGATCCAATTTATTTAACGATTTTACAAATATGAGCGAGTTTATGTTAATTAGCCACAAGTAATAATTCTTTATTAGCTTCTTCCGAAGACTAACAAGACTTCCTAATTGAATTATCCCTAAAACAATTAAGAGATTAAGCACACCCGAATATGGCTACATATAGTTCAATCCTATCCCTAGGTAGAATTTATACAGTGAAGGTTAACACCTCAAGTTCTTGTTAATTAATCTTTCCCAACCCCAAATTATGTTTTCCAAAGTTAATTCAAAGTTAATGGGTCTAGGGTTAGCAATCCCTTTGGAAACATTAAAGAACAAGAATAATTATAGAACTAACTCACTTCATAATAAATAAAAATCGTTTAATACATAAGCACAACAAGATATTTAATCTACACTTTAAATATAAATATTCCCATAAACAAGATTCAAATGTTGAAAAAAATACTACACACTTAGATATTCGATACAAAGCAAGAAAATGAAGAAATGAACATAAATGGGTAAGAAATTCTCAACCAAAAGCTTCAAATCATGAAGACCTAAGTGTGTGTGCAAGAACTCTAGCTCCAAAACTTGTCTTCTCGAGTCAAGAGACTAAAAAATAAGCCCAACGATATGCCAAAGATGTGTTTCCAATAAGCTAGGTCGTGTATTAAATTGTTTGCGGGACAAAAACTTGAAATTGTTGAACTGGCCAATTTTTGCCCAGTAATAATGCAATGTGATCGTTTTAAAAAACACCGCGATCATGGTGAACAACATATGATAAGCTTCGCGATCGCACAACAAACTATGCGTTCGCGTAGTATAGTTGACCAGCCGCTGACCAGGCTTTCTTCTTCGCATTCGGACATCTTCAATCGCGTTCGCAAGGTACATTCTCCTGGACATCTGCGATCGCATATAACTCTCCGCGATCGCATAGAGCATTAACTGGCAGCAGTCCATTTTCCCCAGTTTAACACATTTTGACTTGTTTTCTTCCGTATCTTCTCCAAATCATGTGATACCTGAAATGTGCCAAGAAACCTAAATAAATGGCTTAGTTTCTCAACAAAATCATACAAAAGTCTAAGTATCAAGAAGAGGTAGGTTGGTAAAATACCAACTTATCAAACCCCCAAACATAAACTATTGCTTGTCCTCAAGCAATTCAATAACTACGAACATCCCTCAATAAAATCATCTATTAAGCTCAATGACATACCAAACATCATTTCAAATAAAAAAGGTTCAAATTAAATACAATCTAGTGACTTTGGTTGGTATCAACAATTAATCCAAAGCATATGAATTGCCAACAACTTCTCACAAATTTCATTTTAATTTAAGTGCTCAAACACCACATTAATCAAAGTAGCAACCAAGTCATGACATTAAAGCTTCAAAATTTGCCTCATTATCACAAACAATTTTCTTTTGTTCATTCCTCCCAATTGGAGATTGGATTAAGTTCACAACCAAAAATTTCATGTGCCTTCACACTTAACAGAGAATCCCAAATTATAAATTGCAATTTAAACACAAATAGAATATCAAATGGAAAGAATTAACTCTCTCTCTCACAAAGATATTCAAATGCATATAAGAAGTGCCATAAGCTTGCCCTTCATGTATTTCTCCACTTATGTAGACACTTGGTTCAAAATAAAGTAGGACATAAATGATTGTAATGTAGGTTTTTGGTTAAGGTAGGGAACAATTTGGATAGGAGTGACTCAAAAGCTCCATAAGCACTACAATTCGAAACAATTAAAGCACACTTCCTTCAAAAACGTTTTCCATCACACTTCCTTCAAAAACGTTTTCCATCCTTTCTTCACTTTTCATTCCACACCTAATCTTCCCTTTATTCACAACTCCTTATTTTCCCTTCTTTTTTCTTTTTTATTACTCATATTTGTTTTTTTACAAAAATCAAGGAAGGTTCCACTATTTGTTTTAATTACCTTTCACCATTTAAGCAACTTTCACATCACTACTTTTCAAACCTTTGCCCCCAAACTTAGGATTTTAGCCTAAGTTTACACTTTCAAAGTACTTAGGGAGGTAGGATTCCAAAAGATAGATCAATAAAGAACGAATACCTAACATCATTTTTCAAACCAAGTTAGTCTAGGATTTTGCCTTGAAGCACATTCCGGGCAAGTTTGTCACGACCCAAACCGATGGGCCGCGGCGGTTGCCTGAATCCTACATGTCGAACATCCTTAAGCATGCGTTTAAGATATAAACATGAATAACATACGTGAGGGAAACCTGTCCAAAAGATATATATACATATACATATGGA
>AWOL01S0036133.1:0-11075 GCA_000715115.1 Nicotiana otophora | reverse complement strand
TCTGTGGCACTTACAAACTTGTTGTAATTTTCATATACCAACATCTGCAGGTCAGTATCAAGATTCTTAATCTCAGCAGCCATTTCAACATGCCTCTGAAGCAAACCTTCCAAATTGGACTTCTGCACCTATATATGCAGAAAAATCACATTATCTAGTCAATCATCCTTTCAAAGACGATGGTATCATTAAGAGAATAGCTAACTCCTGGACAAAGAAAAAGACTAGTGACAATCTCTCTGATAAAATATAGCATAAGCATTTCATATGTTACGCCGGAAGTCTTTCAGAAGAGCACATTAAGTTAAGGAAAATAATCATGCTCTCACATAAAGTTTTATGTCATTTCTTTAAAGAGTTACAACAGTTTTATTTCCAAACATATATGTTACATTCTCTTTCTTTTCTTTTCCTTTTTTCTTTTTCCTTTTTTCTTTTTTGGATAAGGTTACATGTATGCTACACTTAGATGCAGATAGGTACATTGAAAGACTTCTTGTGAATCGTAATAAAGGGATTAAACATTGGCTCATAACATGGTCGCATAGTAGTACAGGGAACTATACCATAGTGATTAGGGTCAGTACAAACCACCTTTCACATTACTCCTTCCATTCAAATTTATATGGCACTAATTCATTTTGGCAGATTAGTACAACTAAAGGCATACTGTGAATCGCGATAAATGGACTCGACATGAGATCATAACATGCTCACAAAGTAGTACGGAGAACTCTAACCCTGCTATTACAAAAAGGGGATACATACTACCTAAAATGGGTCACCATAAACCACCTCTCGTAGTACTTACTCTGTTCCTATTTGTATGACACCCTTCCATTTCAGAAGCCTGGTGCATCGAAAGAAAGACGTATTGTGAATCATAATATAGTGGACTCTACATGGGATCATAAACATAGTAGTATAGGGAATTATACCATTGTGATTACACAAATAGAATACAGACAATGGAGAAATGTGTCACCATAAAAAAAACATCTCTCATATTACTCCCTCCATTAAAATTTATATATCACTCTTCCAGTTTGGGATGTTCTTAGATATTCTATATTAATAGGGGTAATATATTCTTTTACTTTAATATTTTCATCCATTACCACTAACATAATGCATACGTCAAGTTACAATCTTAAACTCATTAACAATCATATAAAATGGAACGTACAGAGTATTATTGGGAAAAACAATGCGAAGGATGAGAGACATACAAGAAGGTTCATGTATTGATCGGCGTCGAATGGGGTGGTGTTGATGGTATCCAATGTAGCGAATCGGGAAGTAGCTTTGGGCGACATTGAATTAGAATTAGGATGATCAGGAGAATAGAAGCTTGATAACAGGTCTCTCATTCTCTTTGATTTATCGTCCAGCGGCACATCGTCTTCCCCCATTTTTTCTTTCAAATCTTTCAGAATTTGACAGTGAATTCTTTCAAACGCTATGGCAGTGTTCTTCGTCTGCTAACTAATTCGACTGAGAACTCCCTGTGAATTGATGCTAAATCTGATCATTGTGATCCGATTGCATGTTTATAGCCTGTTTGGCCAAGGAAGCCAAAAGTGATTATGTTTTTTAATTTAGCAATTGCTTATTTTACAGAGTTAGGTATTTGTCCAAGCTTGTAAAAAATATATTTTAATGGCATAATAATGTGCTTTCAGAAGTTAAAAAATAAAATAAGATATTAATCAAGTACAAATTATTATTTTCCAAAACTATTTTTTTCAAAATAAGTGTATTTTGGAGCTTGCCGAAGCACGCTATTTAGTTTTGTTTTCAAAATAGTAGTATATAAACTTAAAATTTGAAGTTGTGGAATTTTAATATTCTTATTTTTGTTTTGAACTTTGAAATAAAACATTGTTATTTTTTTCAAAAAAATTGACAAAAAATGCATGAAATAATTCTTTAATTATTCCTTGTATCCACGGGTATTTTGAGAGTTGTTCTTTAATTTAGTTTCAGTTAAAGAAAAGAAACTTAAAATGAGTATTTTGTGGTTTCCTTTAATTTGATTTTTTACATTTAAAAAAAATCAACCCTTACCAAATTGTTTGTTAAACATATAAATCAAATCAAACTAAACATAAAATATATTTACATGTTTCAATTTTTGTAGGTTACACATTTTTTTTTTCTGTATTTTCTATTCTTCTAAGTATATAACTCACTCCATACTCGGTGGTACTATTTTTTTTAGCTAGAGAGAGAATCTCTCACCTCCCTCTATAATATCTATTATGGATACAAACACCGTCAATTATCCCACCGGAACCACCGGATAAAATTAACCAAATGGACGTGCAAGAAACCACAATGCACTCCTACAAGGAAATGTTACTAGATAAATAAGCAACAAGCCAAGCAGAGTATTATGAAGAGGAACTCCCCTCAAACAGTAAAGATGATAGGGGCAAAGTAGTTGATGGTCCAATAGCCTTATCCCAGGAAGACAAGAAACGTCTATACCATCCATGGCGATTTTCAGTAATCATAAAGGTCGTTGGTCATAGAATATCCCACTATTACTTCCGATCTAAGCTAACTCACCTCTGAAAACCTTCTGAACAGTTAATCTTGATTGATTTAGGTTGGGACTTCTTCATAGTCAAAATTAGTTTAGAGGAAAACACGGCCAAGACACTACACCTGGGTCCATGGTTTATCTCTGAGAACTTCCTATTAGTACGTAAATGGGAACCAAAATTCGTTCCACAGGAAGCTACACTATTTTCCACTGCCACATGGATTCGCCTACTACAGTTGCCAATAGAATTCTATGATAAAGAAATTCTGGAAAAGGTAGGTCGGAAGCTTGGCAAATTACTTAAAATTGATACTTGCACATCCTCCACTCTAAAGTGAGGTATGCCCGCATATGTATACAGGTTCCACTTGAAATTTCGGTGGAAATATTAGTCATTATCAGAGACTACAAACAGGCAGTGATCTATGAAAGGGAATGAACCTTGTGCAAAAGTTGTGACAAAATTGGCCACACCTTTAAATCTTACAATTACACGCAAGAAAGGAAAACACCATCACAATAAGTCCAAAAATGCTCTGAAACGCGTAGGCCTAAAGAAGATAAGGACGAATGGATGACGGTAACCTTCCCACGAAGAAGGAAACCAAATAAAAAAAAACCATGTAGGCACGAAGCAGAGAAGCAGAAATTGCAAACCATCCTGAACAAAAATCACAAAAGATACACGTAAAAATGTTCGATGCAAATTCTGGTAAGTTTCTGGAAACTCAAACTTTTCAATATAATTCTAAAATTAATAATCGGCTCAATAATCCGAATAACAAACAAAAACCCATTTCTCAAACTCCGATAGTCCAATCCACAAGGTCTCATCCAAGTCAAACGAAAAAAAAAAAAATAGGACCGGAGTCTGAAGAGGCGGCCATGGATACAACTAATCGACCCGCCCAAGTTGTACACAATGAGGCCCCCATCACTAACCCAAAATCAGGTATTGACCTGACAAGCAAAATTGGATTGGGTCACCACCTCCCAACCAAATTCACTACTTGAACCATACCTAATCGGAGTTTACGAGCCCAAATGATTCTACCTATCCCAATACATACACGCCCCCAACTCATCCCCTAACAGAGATCTCTACATAATCATCTTCACCACAATCCATGGATACTCAAGTGCCTCACTTGAGAAATCACTCAAACTCAAGTGACATGACACCTTTCGTCCACTCAAACAGATTCACAATTAATTATAAATTCACGGTATTAGATACAAATACCAACACTCAATTTGCTGAATCTGATTTGACTTGTAACTCCAATTACCCATTATGTACCAAACGCCAAACCTAATCCTTAATTTTACCTAAAGAGGTAAGGCCAGGAAGCACAAAAATAAAAAAACTCCCAAAAATCACCCACCATCATGACCTACATCCCATTGTCGCTAGACCACACACCTACATCGTGGCTGGAAGTGGCACTATAAGGTCAGGGACTTGCCTATAATTTCACTATAAGGAACCAGTAGGTGACCCTAATCGTCCAAAACCCTGCGCACCCAGCAAGGGTAACAGTGGAGGCCCTGAAAAGGGCCTTGACAGCCTTTGGCCCAAACCTCTGGCAATTGATAACCCTCAGTGGCAGCATGCATCCCAACCTAGATCCCCCATTGATTAACAACTTCATCTCTTAACAATTGATTACCTTCTTCGCAGACCCAATAGCGGAAGACCCAATGACGACTCTATAATTTGTGACTATTCAACCATCATCCCAAGAAATTTCATCGTTTTCAACTCCAGCAGGGAAAAGTAAGCACCACCGCTATTGAACATAACAAAAGAGATCAACAGAGCGCTGTAAATTGATCACGCCCAATTATGTCTTATAAAAAGGACTAAGTGATCGTTGCAAATATGTTCCGGCTAGTAAGTCCGGAGTCAAATCCCACAGGGAATTAACCTATCAAACGCAACTACTAGACTCGCACAAATTCACACAATCAATCTTCAGAAATATTTAAGTAACAGATTGGGTTTTATTAACTAAATATTACGTAATAAAAATATAATAATTAACAACTAACTACGAACGAGTTGTAAACAAGAATTGTAATGATTTAAGGTTGTGATTTCCTCTATTGTCGGAATCTTTTCCGCTACGTTTTCTACAAATTTGCCTAACTGTCGTCTTCTCTATCGACCATGAGCACTCTAACTATCGTAACTCTTTCCAAAGTAATTACCACAATTTACTAGGCATATTCTCCCAAATTACGCTAGCTAGCATTAAGTACAGCTCACTCAAATCACATCAAGATTTCGTTATCCCTAAACTCACCTTTAAACATTTGTATTGATCCCTCATATACGTTTAGGAGTGATGTTGTTCAACAAATACCTAAATATGCACTCTCTCTCGAGTAATACATACTAAATAGGCACAGCTAATTGAGGGCCCTTCAATCAACCACAAGAATAATATAGTTGAACAAATAGAGAAAATACTGCAGCAAATTTATATTAATGTAATAAGAAAATCATCCTTCAATAGGTTCCATCAAAACCCTAGATTAGGAAGTTAGCCACTCATACTCATAGTAACAATATCTCAAATATTCTGCATAATTAAAATACAGAGTAAAGATGAAAAGATGTAGAAATGATGATTCTAACTCCCAAGGAGTGATTCCACCAGCTCTTCTTGCCTCTGGCTGCAAAAAACATCCTCCAAGTGGTGTTTTTAGGTCTATTTATATGTGTAGAAGAAACCCTAAACGTGTGGGCTGAGTCCTAGTCAAACCCGGAACGAATTAAGTCTTCAAAACTCGGATTGGACTTGGCCTCAGGCCTGGCGTCGCCAGCCTAACGCCTGGAATTTGTCTGGCCTCGCCAGGCTAAAGCCTGGTTTAGCCTGGCCTTAGGTTGGCCTCGCTGGGCTAAATCCTGGCCTTTGGCTGGCCTCGCCAAGTCTCTCCTTTTCACTGTTCTCGAGCATACTTTTAACGTTTAAGTATCCCTTTTGCTCTACTTTCATCTCCAATTCACCTACACATAAAATATACCCCATTATGCACAAATAAAGTGTAATTTATCATTAAAGCATATAAAATGCAAGGCACATAATGTACGAAACTATGGAATTATAGCCACACATCAATACCCCACACTTAAACATTGCTCGTCCTCGAGCAATCAAACTATACTTATAGATACAACCTTTTTAAGCAATTCTCCTAACTCATTACACCAAGAATTTTTAAAATAGTTTAAGCACACAAGTATGACATCCTCGCTTCAAGATTTGACTCACAAATACCATGCCTTATTCACAATTCACTTACTTACTCTGACATGGATGTCAACAACATTACCTTTCCTTTATGAATCATGTGCCCTCACCCAATCAAATAGCTTAGTTCCACATACCATGAATTTTAAGAACATAGGAACTCAAGATAGACAAAATTCACTCGCTCTCAGAAATAACATTCATATGCCACAAATGATGCACATAGGCTTGCCCGTAGTGTAATACTCTACTAATTGAGTTCATTTAGTCTAAGATCAAATAGGACTTTCATTGGTTGTAATGTAGGCTGCGGGTCGGGTAGGATACATTTGGATATGAGTGACTACACCTCCCTTAAACACTTTAATACATATACTTTAACACACATCCCATACTTATGCCGAACCAAACATTCCACCTTCACTTCAATTTATATTACCCTATATTTCTTTACGCATAATTACAATAAGATTCGCCATTTATCAAAGAATATTCTTTTTCCTAGCAATACAACTATTTTTTTTTTTCAATTCAAGTGGCTCTTACTTTTTCAAAACAATTCACCTTTCTCCTTATTTCATTAGTTTCACTCAAAAACCAAACCAACCACTCCACACTTTAACTTTTACAAAGTTCATAACAAATCAAGTGCTCATTAGAGGTGAAAAGGTTCAAATAGATGATTAATTCAAACAATTGGGTAAGGCTTGTAGTATGGTTACCAAAAAAATATGATTACAGGCTCAAAGGTGTTAACTACGTTACATAACTTTTAGGCGGTAAACTATATATATCTGGCTTAACAAAGAAACGCCTATATCACTTCTCAGACTGAACAAGACTACTATTTCACTTTGCACACACACAGGGCAAGTTCTAGACATCAAATGCAATGCAGAGAATACATACAAAACTCACACACGCATGGCACATAACTCACTCATGATTGGTTTCATAGCGACACTCCAGTCAAAGCAGTTAAGCAAAATTAGGAATCTATGATTTAAGATACTTATGCGAGAGTAAAAAATCGAGCCTAAGCGTCACAACTATAGTACTAACTATTTTCAAGGCATAACAAAGCTAAGAGATATTGCTACAATTAAATGCATAGCTTCGTAGTTCCTACTCCTAAAAATTAAAACTAACTACGCCTGGTTCAACTAAAAGCCCCTGGAAAAGAACCGCGACCCAAAGAAAAATCAAGGGGGAATTACTACACTACCTGCACACAAAAAATCTTTTTGGTATTTTCTTTTGACTTAATTCCCTCAAGAAAATTGTCTGGGAGATCCATCGTCGGGATGAGTCCAACTTTTTTTTTTTCTCTTTTAACGGCACTAAATAACTAAAACACATAGCCAAATCAATTACTAAACTACTAAAACACATACTAAAACAATTAACACTAAATAACTAAATGACTAAAATTAACCATGTACAAGTCCCCACCCCATACTTAGATCATGCATTGTCCTCAATGCATGCACAAAATGACAAAACACGAAAAATGAGTAGGGTGTAAAGAAACTCCCTGATCAAGCAACGTCTTCATCATCTGACGCTCTCCACTCCTCATCATGTTCGTCCTTCTCCTCCTCCTCATCATCTCCCTCACCATCTGACTGCTTTGGCTCAGCTTCAGACTGCTCCGGTGTGTTGATATCCTCATCATTGGGGAGTCTGTATCCATCTCCTAACCCAACCAGTTGCTGGGCATGAGCATTGAGCGGGTACCGGTGCCCCAATTCAGTCCTTTCCTCAGATGTGGCCTGTCGACCTCCTATCCTTAGCTACAAATCCATCATCCCATAGAGATGTGTCATAAAACTATCATCCCGAGCATTGCGCTCGGTACTTGTCAACAATGTCATGGCAGTCTCTTCTTTCAGCCGGAGGCTAGTGATGTCCGTTTGTCGTAGGGACTGATCGATGGTGTGGTCAAACTCTGGCTCCTCCTCAACCTCCTCGTGTCTTAAAAACCGAGTTAGAAAATTGGCAAATGGCATACGATCGATCTTTTTACGCTTGCTTACTAGCTTGCGCATGACACCTGGTTATTTTCGGTCATAACATGATGAGCCAATAAAAGAAGGGTTCTTCAGCATACCGTTAAATTTGTTTCTCAAAAATCACTGAAATGTAGAGTTATATTATTTTGGTCCATGAAATATCTTTATTATCCTTGCATAAGCAACAATTAACAACTCATTCTAGTTGCATACTTGGAATTGAAAATTTGAGATTAGAACACTTCCATTTGAATTGATTGAATTGAAATTTCTAGTGTTCCCTCCATTTTATTTTATGCGACACATTTTTATTCACAAAAAAAAAGGACACATTTTCCTTTTCAAAAACTATAATACTTAGCATCCTCATTTGATCCTTAATGATAGGATTTATTGGGACTCATTCACTGTAAAATTAAAGTGCAATCTTTATAAGGAGAGAGAAAATAAAAAGACATGTCAAACTCTTACCACTATTCATTTAAGAGGATAATTTTAGTATTTTACTTGTATGATATATTTGAATTGTATGTCAAAAGTTTTTATAATTTTGGCAAAATACATAAGTTACCACCTAAACTAAGGACCAAATCTCTGTTACGCACTTTCTGACGGTAAAAATTATCTTACACACTCAACCTTTTAAAAGTGTATCTAATACACACCATTTTTTTCTTGACCAATTTTGTAAAACATGTGTAATGTCACGCACCAATAAAATCGCAACACGTGTCACTACTATTTTTTAAGAATAAAATACTTAAATTTACAACTACACCCTTTAGCCATCTGCTCCCTCTCATCTCTTTCTCTTCTCCGGTAAAGTATCCCCTGCCGCCGACCACAAAAGAAAATCCACCAAAACTTATAAGCCCAAGTCAACTGCCCTTTTATTTTTTATATAATAGTGGTAAGCTCCTAGCTTCTGGTGCATTCTTGTTTCCTAAAATTTTTTAGATTCAAAATAGAAAAGCTAAAGGGAATGTGAAGAACTAGAATTCTTGAGATGTGCGGTAGATACTAAGAACAAATACAATTGAATTACGGAGTTAGTCTTTTTCCTTCCTCCATTATCACCACCTTATCACTATTGTCACCGCCATAGCTGCCACCAACGATGTAGCTACCACCATCACCATTAACTTTCAAAATTAAGCAACAAATACCACAGTCCCCCTTCTCCACAACCATTCAAAAAAAAAACCTTTGTTTGAAAAGAAGAGAAATCCAAAAGCAATTGAAGAGGAAAATACTTTAAATGTTTGTTATGATTCTTTTTATACATGGGAAGAAAAGAGAAGAAACATAATATCAAGCTGGATTATAACTTCAAACGCAAAACCCACTTTTAATTGCCTTTAATTTGCTGTAGCGAGAGTTTGCCGGAAGGTGATTTGAGGAAGAAATAAAAAATAATTGTGGGGGGGAGGGGGGAGATGGGTCTAAGCGGGGATGACAAGACACAAGAAAGCCAGATCCGGTTTCCCCCTTTTTGTTTATTTTTATCAGATTAAGAAAAGATATAAGGAAAAAGAAAAAAATTATGACACATGACATTTAATTAAGGATCTGAATAAAAATTTAGATTTTTTACGCACTCAATGTTTTAATTAAACATGCGCATGCCATCTGACAAAAATGATGTGTCTTAGACACACTTTTGAAATGCTGAGTGTGTAAGATGATTCTTGCCGTCAGAAAATATGTAATAAAGATTTGGTCCTTAGTTCAGGTGGTAACTTATGTATTTTGCCTATAAATTTTAAAGTTTGTGCCAATCAAGTACATAGAGAGAGTAATAATTCAATTCTAATGATGATTTGTAACTTCGTCTTACTATTTTTGTATTATTGATTTTTGCTATATACTTTTACAAATGTTTGTATCAAAGTTCTTCACTATATACTTCTTAGTTCTCATGAGTCGCGCGAAACATTCTTTAATGACTACTACAAATGACTTAATTATGCGGTTAAAATCCATCACACAATTAATTCTTTCCAATTCTTGTTGTATCAATAAATTTATGATATATATTTATTTTTAAATCATATTAATATTGTGGGAAATAATAATTACATTGAGTTTGTATTGTAGTATTATTATCATCAGAGAATGTTTGTTTTAATTGTGGATAGTAAATGATAGTTTTGTATATGCATAATTAATATGCATTTGTTAGTTGGTTATCTGAACTTTCAACTCATTCTTCCCCTCCCCTTATGTATAATGAAATAAGTTTTACGAATTATTTCAACTATAACTAAACAATATTCTAAATGACGTACTAAATAATGACATAACAAAAGATCTCACACCTTGAAAAATCATGAAAATGCTATAAAAGTTAGTGTTAATCATTTGATTTATTATCTTTTTTATATTTATATAAGTTACTAGCTTTCTTAGTTCAGAGAATATTCTATGATTTTTAGGCAGTGAAGCCAATGAGGTGAATCGGGGAAAGGAGGAAGGTCTGCCGCAGCTAAAACTTACTCATTCATATTGTGCTATACATTATATAATATATTAATAGAGTTCAACAGTCAAATTTAATTATTCTTGTGATATTTTTCTTTATAATCATTATCTTTTATTGGGCAAAAATAAAAAGATGAGAGAAAGTTCACTATTCTTTTCGGTGAATAGCTCCAAGTCACCTTTTCTTTTTTTCCTTCATTCTTCTCCCTCAAACTCGACTTTCTAGCTCCAAAACTATAAACCATATTCAAAATACCTCAAAAAGTCATATTAAATGAAATCATACATATAGATTACGAAAAAAGGTACAAGGTCTTACCACAGAAGTTGAACTAACCTGGAAATTATAACATTGATGTTTCAAGATGAGAAGAGTGAATAAAGAGAGAAGAAACTTGTTCCCATATATATGGTGGCTGCGGGAATAAAAGCCATACAAATAAAGAAATTTTATTTTATCCTTAAATGTGACTCGACTAAATGAATGTAATTAAAGCTAGATAGAGATTCGTGCTAAGCACGTACTCAATAATATAGTAACTATCAACGCATGTGAATAAAGTCAGTTTAAACCTATGATAATTTAGATTGAAAATGACAAGAGCATGTTACGATCAAATATCAACGATCCATAGGTACTAGGGTCAAGCGACTTATTAACATTTTATGCAATAAATCAAAACTGAACGCTAGCCTTACAACTTTTTTAGAATCCTTTAAACTTGGCTCTAGTTTTTACTCTGATACCTTAACTAAGATTAATACATATTCATTTAA
>AWOL01S0036126.1:0-14521 GCA_000715115.1 Nicotiana otophora | reverse complement strand
TTTGAATGACCATGTATTTATAAAGTTGTGATCTATGAAAAATTCTAAGAGTTGCTTTCTATATATTACGTATGATTTGTACATTTGATGTTAAGGGTGTTGTGTGTTGGTAATATAATTGATTGTGAGACCACAGTTAGTGTTGTTTTGTATTATGTTACGTCGTTGGCATACGTATATGTTGTTAGGATGTGTTTTTGGGGCTCTCTGACAGGTGGATAGGCCTAGTTACAAAGGAAACTCTGGCGAAATATTTGGAACTTTTGGGAGTTAGTCAAATTTGGGGCTACTCGAATGTGGCATGAAACAAACTGAGTTGCATAAGATGTTAATAACAAATTTTGAACCCTCATTCGAGGACGAATAATTCTAAGCTGGGGAGAATGTAAATCCCCAGAAAATTTTGAAGAACTTAAGTGTAAAGCCCAGTAAAATTTGCAAACAAATTAATAGTTCATGGTGCCGGACTAGGATTATGTGTTTGAGGATTGTAGAAATTCTTCATGGCGAGCACGTTTTGGGTTGAACAATGCACAGGAAAGTAAAAGAAAATTTTTGGAGGAATAGTGTATTTCTGCGGTCAATTATGCGACCGCAGAATCACTCTGCGGACCGCATAATGGCCGCACAGTGAGACAGTTAATTGGGTCAGTTGGAAGCAATTATGCGGTCGACTATGCGACCGCATAAATGTTATGCGGTGCATTATGCGATCACATAACAGTTATGCGGACCACATATTGACCGCATACACAGACAAACGTTTTGATCATTTTATAAGCAATTATGCGATCGATATGCGGTCCGCATATCTATTATGCGGTCGCATACTGTTACGGAGCTCCATTTTTTGGGTTTTTAAAACCCGACCCTATTTCGTTAAATACACCCTTTGGGCCATTTTGAGCCATAATATGATACTTTAGAGTGAGAGAGAGTGCCCTAGAGTGAGAAGGTGTTCTTCAATAATTTTCTTCAATTCGTGCTCAAGCTTTGGAAAATTTAGAAGGGAAGCTCACTAGGTCTTCATCTTAGAGGTAAGATTCTAGACCCTAAACCCTAATTTCGAAATCATCTTAAAATGGGTAACTAGCAATGTAATATTTGGGCATGGGAGTTGTTTATTTTACATGCATGTGTTATCAAAGGGTGTAGGAAGATTGTTGAGCTAAAAATGATAAAGCTTGGGTTGTGGGATGATGGAATCCTTCATAAAAAGGACATTGAAACCTTATGCACATCTAGTGTTCAATAAAATGCTCAAGTTAGCTAGAACCATGATCATCTTCAAAATTTTGATTCAATTTGTTATATTTCTACAATAGATTGAAGTTTCTAAGAATTCCGGAACGTTTTAGTGTTTAAGGAAGCTCAAGTGAGGTATGTTGGCTAAACTCTTCTCTTAGAATTGAATCCCACGATACTCATACAAATTATGTAAGTCCCGAGTGATTCATTATGAAACTGGCTATTCCGAGTAAGATTTAGTTGAAAGATATATGTTCAACAAGCATCCCAAATGCTTTATTCATGTTATGTTACCAATTGAGGATGTGTTAAAATATGGGCTATGCATTAATAATGTTTCGACTTTAAGTCATGTTTAAATGAAGGCTATTATGCCAAATATTGTGAAATATCTATATTTTCTTTAGACTCTAAATTGCTCACATGTGTACTATACACCTTGATTTGAATTGTATTTGTTGTTGATGATGATAATGATAATTGAAATTGACATGGTGAGCATGAAATACTGAATATGGCCAACGTGCCAAGAATGATCTCATAATTATGGCCATTAGTGCCAATGAGACGAAAAGATGTGAAAGTAATATGAAATGCGATGATTGGTATAAAAAGGTAGATGTCTCAAATAAGACAGCCTAGCCGGTCGGGTTGTGATCGGACACCATGCCGCACACATGGTGGTGATTGTGCTGGAAATTTATAATTTGAAATTGTGATTGTGGTCGATGTCCCTAATGGATAGCCTAGCTGATCGTGTAGTGATCGGACTCCGTGTTAAAGAAGGCGGTGTTGATATTGAGAGAAATTGTGGTTGATGTCTCTAATGAGATGGCCTAGCCGATCGGGTCGTGATTGGACTCCGTGCTAAGAGTACGGTGGTACTGGTTTTGTGAATAATGGTATCGTGGACAATGGTATATCGATACTAAAAATCTCCCAACGTGAGATATGAAAATTAATTTGAACACTGGTTTGATCCTAAATTAAGGCTTTCATTGATATTATGATAATCTTGTTTGTATTATTTGTCATTCTATTGAGGGACTGTTTAGTTATACATACTAGTGCTATTCGACGGTACTAACGTCCCTTTTACCGGGGGCGCTGCATCATTAAATGGATGCAGGGGGTTCCACAGCAGGAGATATTGATAAGTGATAGCAGTACATCTTCTCCCCAGCTGACTCGGTGAGCCCCACTTCATTCCGGGGTCATGTATCTTTTGTACTTTATGTAATCGGCTTGAGGTATAGCCGGGGCCTTGTTGCCGGCATTATCATTGTACTCTTCTTTATCTATAGAGGCTCCGTAGACATAGTGTGGGTTGTGTATTGGTGCTGGGAAAGACAAACTACGTTATGTTATGGTTGTATTACTTGTTCTAGTTAAGACGACAAAAAACGATGGAACTATTGGTAATGAATTGGTATTGTGAACATGAACACCTTTTTTGTCTAATTAATGAAAATCTGTATCATCTTCATTCGTGGGTGAGTTTGGGTATAAGGAAATCTAACAGGCTTGCTCGGTCGGTTCACTCGGTTGAGCGCCGGTCACGCTCCTCCGTTTTGGGGCGCGATAGCAGCTCGTACTGCTGAGTTTGAAAACCTTTGGCAAGGTAGCCTGAGTGAGTGGGATTACCATATGAGATTCGCGCACCTGTCCATGTATGCTATTTACATGTTGCCCACTATGGAGGCTAGAGTGCGCCGGTTTGTGTAGGGCCTTAGTCCCTTGCTAATAAATAAGGCTACTACAGCTGCCTTGAATTCTGATATGAACTATGGTAAGATGGTGGTATTCTCTCAAGCCACCGACCCGCAAATTGAAGAACAAAATGGAGGGAGAGGGCAACTTTGGTGGTTTTTCTGGTGGTGGCAGGTCAATATTCAAGGGAGGGTCGTCAGGGCCATCTCAGTCCTTTCCCTAGTCTTTAGCTAGTGCACCACCAGTAGGGCCCAGTCAGCAACAACAGTGGAGTCGTTTCAGGACCAATCCGGGCAAAATGGGCTCCTATAAGCAAGGTCGGCATGGTGGTAGATTCCAACAGTAGCGGAGGCCCCCATGCACTAGGTGTGGAAAGATGCACATAGGAATATGCTACATGGACTTACCCATATGATACACATGTGGTTGAGGGGTCACATTCAGAGGGATTGCCGTTCGTCTCGCGACGGTGCAGGCAGGGGCCCAGCACAGCCAGCCAGTTATGTAGCTACTACATCCACAACACCTCCTCCAGCTCGAGGTACTCCAACATCCACAGGGCGTGGTGAAGCTAGGGGTGGAGCAAAGCGTTTGGGAGGATCCGACCATTTCTATGCTATGAGGGGTTGTCAGAATTCGGAGGCTTCTCCAGATGTTGTTACAAGTATATTGACTATCCAATCTCATGATGCTTATGCTCTTATTGATCCCGGTTCCACTTTTTCATATGTTACTCCTTATGTTGCTATGGAATCTGGGATAGAACCGAAACAGCATCATGAGCCATTCTTTGTATCTACTCCAGTTGGTTAGTCTATTTTGGCCGTGCGGGTTTATAGGGATTGTGTGATCACGTTGTGTGGTCGGGACACCATGTCCGATCTCATTGAATTGGGGATGGTCGATTTTGATGTAATAATGGGAATGGACTAGCCTTATTCATGTTTTGCCAAGCTTGATTGCCGAACCGGCATCGTTAGGTTCGAATTTCTAAATGACCCAGTCATTGAGTGGAAGTGAGATGATGTAGTGCCGAAGGGAAGGTTTATTTCTTACCTTAAGGCCGCGAAGATGATCAACAAAGGATGTATTTACCATTTGGTCCGGGTTACCGACACCGATGCTGAGGCACCTACACTTTAGTCTGTACCTGTTGTGAATGAATTTCTGGGAGTCTTTCCGGATGAGCTCCCTGGGATCCCACCAGACTAGGAGATTGATTTTGGGATTGATGTGATGCCAGACACACAACCTATATCTATTCTGTCCAACTGAATGGCACTAGTAGAATTGAAGGAGCTAAAGGAACAATTGAGAGAATGTTTAGAGAAAGGTTTCATCCGGATGAGTGTGTCAACTTGGGGTGCACCGGAACTTTTTGTAAGGAAAAAGGATGGGTCACTGAGAATGTATATTGACTATCGACAGCTCAACAANAAGGATGGGTCACTGAGAATGTGTATTGACTATCGACAGCTCAACAAGGTCAAAATAAAAAAATAAATACCCACTACCAAAGATAGATGACTTGTTTGATCAATTGCAAGGTGCCACGTACTTCTCCAAAATTTATTTACGATCCGGTTATCACCAATTGAAAATCAGAGAGTAGGATGTTCCGAAAATAGCTTTTAGAACCCGATATGGGCCCTTTGAATTTTTGGTGATGTCTTTTGGGCTAACAAATGCCCCGACAGCCTTCATGGATTTTATGAACCGATGTTTCAAGTCGTTCCTCGATTCCTTTGTGATAGTGTTCGTTGATGATATTCTTGTATATTCATGAAGTCGAGAGGACCATGCGGATCATCTTAGGGTAGTTCTGCAAACCCTGCATCAACACAAGATGTATGCAAAGTTTTCGAAGTGTGAATTTTGGCTTGAATCTGTCACATTCTTGGGGCATTTCGTCTCTAGTGAAGGAATTATGGTTGATCCTCAGAAATTTGCAGCAGTGAAGAGTTGGCCGAGGCCTACAACTCCAATGGAGATTCGCAGTTTCTTAGGCTTAGTTGGATATTATAGAAAGATTGTTGAGGGGTTTTTGACTCTTGCCTCTCCATTGACTAAATTGATGCAGAAGGCAATTAAGTTCCAATGGTCAGATGCTTGTGAAAAGAGTTTCCAGGAGTTGAAAGCAAGATTGACTACCGCACAGGTGTTGACTTTTGTATAGATGGATTTGTGGTATATTGTGATGCTTCAAGGATCGGGCTTGGGTGTGTATTAATGCAACATAGGAAGGTGATAGCTTATGCTTCTAGGCAACTAAATAATCATGAAAAGAGCTATCCAACACATGGCTTAGAACTCGCAGCGGTGGTATTTACATTCAAAACTTGACGTCATTATTTATATGGGGTCCATATGGATATATTCGCGGACCATAAGAGCCTTCAATATATTTTCAAATAGAAGGAGTTGAATCTGAGGCAAAGAAGATGGCTTGAATTACTCAAGGATTACGACATTGATATTTTATATCATCTGGGGAAGGCTAATGTTGTGGCGGATGCTCTTAGCCGGAAATCTATGGGTAGTTTAGCACACTTGGAGGCATATCAAAGGCAGTTGGCCAAGGAAGTTCACCAATTGGCTAGTTTGGGAGTTCATCTTGTGGACTCTAGTGAAGGAGGGGTGATTGCGAAAAATAGGGTTGAATTATCACTTGTTGTGGAAGTCAAGGAGAAGAAATACAACGATCCATTGTTAGCAAAACTGACACATGGAATTCATAAACATAAGTGTATACAGTCAAAACCGGTTAGTCCTTCATACGAACTGGTCGATATGGTAATGCATTGGATCGAAGAGCGTCTTAGTAATATCAGGTTGAGGTCCAAAGTTAGGACATCAAGCTTCGAGCCCTAGGGACCGATCAATTTCGAGCTCGAATCCAAATCGAACTATGATGCGAAGTGAAGTTATCCAGCTTATAAGGCAGAGACCGACCAACACTAACCCCGAATCAATATAAGGCTCTGATTCAGAATCGAGCTCGAGTCAAGATCGAGAGCTCCACTCGATATCAAGCTCGAGTCAATATCGAGCTCATAGACAAGGGTCGTTGCAACTGTACTAGAGGAGAAAATCCTGGCATGAATTATGGAAAAACTGATTTATCATGGGTCTCCCACTATTTATTTTTAATTATACCTAAAGTAGGATCCCTCCACTATAAAAGGGGATGGTAATTATTTCTGTAAGAGAGGAAGTTTTTACATACATAGTAATTAAGATATCATACACCCCTATATTGAAGAGTTATCCTTTTTTAGCTTCATAGATTGATTCATCTTGCTTAACCCATAATTCATCTTCTTTCCAACTTTGTTCATTTTTCATTCTCTATAGTCAACACTCTATACTAATATTCATTCTTACAATTTGTGTCAAGTTATACCACATACCCTTAGAACTACGTACAAATTTAGCTCTATTCATTTTTCGGGTAAATAGTTTGGCACCCACCGTGGGGCTAAGGATAACAGTGGTTATTTGATACGAATCCGCAAAACACACCATTTTACGCTTGTTTTCGAAAGTGTCTTGTATTTCGGATTAGCAACGACGAGCTATCAATTAAATGGCCTTACCTATTGACAACGAAGTTGGTCTTCAAGGTGAGAACAACAACTTGACGCCCAGAATCGAAAGGCCGTTTGTCGATGACGTTAGATCTCGGGTCGAAGTGACATTAAACATAAATTAGCATGTGGTCATTGAGGCAAATCTACATTCTGAACCTGAAAATAGCATTCATGCTGGCACGCGATCTGTATCTCGAGATACTCATAACGTCAAGGAAAACGACATCAGCTTGCGTATGATTTTTGAAATGTTGCAAGCTCAACAAGTAGCAATAACTCAGTTGCAGAGTCAAACCTAGATACCGAGCAGGCCGGAGCCTAGTTCACCCTGAGAAATCGCCAACAGAATGGAACTAGCTATAGTAAGGTCAAATGAGCAAGAGTCAGGGACTTATCCCAAAATTGCTAAGATGTTCGAAGAACTGACCAAACGAATAGAATCAGGAGAAAGGAGGATCGAGGCAAATGACAAAAAGGTGGAAACATATAACTCCAGGGTTGATCAGATCCCGGGGGCACCACCGATATTGAAGGGATTAGATTCCACAAATTTCATACAAAATCCTTTCCCCCCAAGCGCGGCTCCTAAACCGATCCCAAAGAAAGTTTGCATGCCCGAGATTCCTAAATATAACGAAACTACCGACCCCAGCGAATATGTCACCTCTTACACATGTGCCATTAAAAGGAACGACCTAGAGGACGATGATATTGAATCTGTATTATTGAAGAAATTCGGCGAAACCCTGTCAAAGGGAGAAATGATATGGTACCATAATTTACCATCTAATTCTATCGATATTTTTGCAAAGCTTGCAGATTCCTTTGTAAAAGCACACACCGTGGCTATAAAGGTCGAGACCAGGAAATCGGATAACGAGATGCTAAGGGAGTTCGTATCTCATTTTCAAATGGAACGAATGGATCTTCCACCAGTCACAGACGATTGGGTTGTTCGGGCTTTCACTCAAGGTTTGAACGAACGAAGTTCGACGGCTTCTCGGCGGTTGAAGCATAACCTGATCGAGTACCCAGCTATTACTTGAGCCGACATGCATAATCGGTACCAGTCAAAAATTAGAGCCGAAGACGATCAGTTAGGTTCTGAACCCGCTGCTAGAAGGGACATCAATCGAGAACAAGGTTCGATCAGGGACCGATACCGACCATATAGTGGAAACCACAAGATCAATGAATCGAGACGTAACCCCGAACAAGGTAATAAAAAGAATTAACGAGGTCAAGGGTATCAGGGGCTGGTGAATAGAAATGGGTTCGACAGGCGTACCGGACCTAAGGAAGCACCACGGTTATCAGAGTATAACTTCAACATCGATGCATCCGCCATCGTGTCGGCTATCGGACGCATCAAAGACACTAATTGGCCTCGACCCAAGCAGACCGATCCTGCCCAGAGGAACCCCAATCAAATGTGCGAATATCATGGCACCCATGGCCACAGAACAGAAGATTGCAGGCAACTAATAGAGGAGGTAGCCATGGCAAAAAGGGCACCTTCGAGAAATTTTAAGCAACATGGCAAAAAACCATTTAAACAATAGGGATTTCGGCAAGCGAAATGAACAGGAAGAGCCACAGCACATCATCCACATGATCATCGGTGGCATCGATTCCCCTCAAGTGCCGGTGCTTAACGCACTAAAACATCGGTTATGAGAGAAAAGCGACCTCGAACTCAGGATTACATACCCATAGGAACCTTGTCCTTTAATGATGAAGATGCAGAAGGAGTCATGCAACCTCACAACGATGCACTGGCAATATCCGTACTTATGAATAAAACTAAAGTTAAGCGTGTGTTAATTGATCCAGGTAGCTCGGCAAAAATTATTAGATCGAAGGTTGTAGAATAGCTCGGTCTACATGACCAGGTCGTACCCGCGACCCTAGTTCTAAACAGATTCAATATGGCATGTGAAACCACCAAAGGCGAGATAAGTTTGCCGATAAACGTGGCCGGGACCATCAAGTAAAGGAAGTTCCACGTAATCAAAGGCCACATGAGGTACAACGCTCTTTTTGGAAGCCCATGGACCCACAATATGAGAGCTGTACCTTCAACCGTCCATCAGGTTCTTAAATTCCCAACATCGGAGGGAGTCAAAATAGTGAATGGAGAACAACCGGCCTCGAGAGAAATGTTTGCCTTCGAAGAAGCAATTCTGATATACTCACTTTTTTCAACAAAGGGGTCGGACTCAAAAGGGGAACAATATGCCAAATAGCAATCACAGACGTCAGCTTCGACCCAACTATTGAAGATGATGATCAAAGGATCCCTCGATCCTTCGTGGTCCCTGATGATTCCGATGCTAACCAATCAACGATTGAAGAGATGTAGCAAGTCATACTAATTGAGCATTTTCCCGAACGAAAGGTATATCTGGGAAGGGGATTAACCCCCGAACTCAAGAAAAGGCTTATTCAATTTCTTATCGATAACATAGATTGTTTTGCTTGGTCCTATTTAGATATAACAGGGATCCCACCCGATATAATGACGCATCGGCTAAACCTGGACCCTAGGTTCAAACCGGTGAAGCAAAAGAGAAGGCCCCAGTCCAAGGTAAAGCACGCATTCATAATGGACGAGGTAACTACACTTCTTAAAATAAGGTCCATTCGGGAGGTGAAATACCCCGAATGGTTAGCCAATGTAGTTGTAGTCCCAAAAAAGGGAACAAACTTAAAATATGTGTAGATTACAAGGATTTAAACAAGGCGTGCCCCAAAGATTCTTTTCCACTGCCTAACATTGATTGCATTATCGATACCACGGCCGGCCCGAAATCCTTACTTTTCTCGATGCCTATTCCAGGTACAACCAAATCCAAAATGAACCCAGAGGACAGAGAAAAGACTTCGTTTATCACCAATTATGGAACCTATTGTTATAATGTAATGCCCTTCGGGCTAAAAAAATGCAGGAGCTACTTAACAACGCCTAGTAAATAAAATATTAAAGGAATAAATAGGTAAATCAATGGAAGTTTATATTGATGACATGCTAGTTAAGTCCCTGCGCGCGGAGGACCATTTCGCTCATTTGTAGGAAACATTCGAGATTTTAAGGAAATATAACATGAAGCTCAACCTCGAGAAATGTGCTTTGGAGGTCTATTCGGGATCAACCTCGATAAAATCAAGGATATCAAAGACATCACCATCGTGGACAGTGTAAAAGTCGTGCAGAGGCTAACGGGATGGATTGTTGCCTTAGGCCGATTCATTTCAAGGTCGTCGGATCGAAGTCACAAATATTTCTCTCTGTTAAAAAAGAAGAACGATTTTTTCTGGTATGCCAACAGGCATTAGAGGAACTGAAACGATACATGTCGAGCCCACCACTATTGTACACTCCAAAGGCAGACGACAAACTTTGCTTTTACTTGGCAGTTTCGGAAAATACGGTAAGTGCTGTCCTATTTTGAGAAGATCAAGGTACGCAATTTCTCGTTTATTATGTAAGTCGAACCTTAGGGGAAGCAGAAACTAGATATCCACACTTAGAGAAATTGGCACTAGCACAGATAAGCGCCTCTAGAAAGTTAAGACCATACTTTCAATGTCACCCCATATGTCTATTAACCACTTACCCACTTCGTAATATTTCACACAAGCCCGAACTATCAGGCCGATTGGCCAAATGGGCCATCGAATGCAGTGGGTATGATATCGAATATCAACCCCGTACGGCCATCAAGTCTCAAAGTTTAGCGGACTTCGTGGCCGATTTCCCGCCAACCCTCGTATCCGAAATCGAAAAAGCACTCTTGTTGAAATCGGGTACATCATCGAGGGCATGGACCCTTTTCACAGACGGGGCATCGAACCTAAAAGGGTCTAGGCCAAACATCATTTTAAAGCCGCCTACGAGTAGCACTATTAGGCAATCTATCAAAACTACTAGGTTGACTAACAACGAGGCCGAGTATGAGGCCATGATTGCAGGTCTCGAGTTAGCTAAAAGCTTGGGAGCAGTAGTCATTGAAGCCAAGTGTGACTCTTTACTGGTGGTAAATCAAGTAAACAAAACCTTCAAAGTTCGGGAGGATAGAATGCCAAGGTATTTGGACAAACTATAGGTAACTTTGCACCATTTCGATGAATGGACTTTACAGCATATACCTCGAGAACAAAACAGTGAGGCCGATGCACTTGGACATTTGGGATCATCGGTCGAGGAAGATCAGATCAGCTCGGGGACTGTCATTCAACTCTCGAGGTCTGTGATTGAAAAAGGCCATGCCGAGATAAATGGGACATCAAACGCAGTGGGTATGATATCGAATATCAACCCCGGACGGCCATCAAGTCTTAAAGTTTAGCGGACTTTGTGGCCGATTTCACGCCAACCCTCGTACCCGAAATCGAAAAAGAACTCTTATTGAAATCGGGTACATCATCGGGGGCATGGGCCCTTTTCACAGACGGGGCTTCGAACCTAAAAGGGTCCGGGCTAGGCATCGTTTTAAAGCCGCCTACGGGTGGCACTATTAGGCAATCTATCAAAACTACTAGGTTGACTAACAACGAGGCCGAGTATGAGGCCATGATTGCAGGTATCGAGTTAGCTAAAAGCTTGGGAGCAGTAGTCATTGAAGCCAAGTGTGACTCTTTACTGGTGGTAAATCAAGTAAACAAAACTTTCGAAGTTCGAGAGGATAGAATGCAAAGGTATTTGGACAAACTACAGGTAACTTTGCACTGTTTCGAAGAATGGACTTTACAGCATATACCTCGAGAACAAAACAGTAAGGCCAATGCACTTGTAAATTTGGGATCATCGGTCGAGGAGGATCAGATCAGCTCGGGGACTGTCGTTCAACTCTCGAGGTCCGTGATTGAAAAAGGCCATGCTGAGATAAATGGGCCGTCGAACGCAGTGGGTATGATATCTAATATCAACCCCGGACGGCCATCAAGTCTCAAATTTTAGCGGACTTTGTGGCCAATTTCACGCCAACCCTCGTACCTGAACTCGAAAAAGAACTCTTGTTGAAATCAGGTACATCATCAGGGGCATGGACCCTTTTCACAAACGGGGCTTCGAACCTAAAAGGGTTCGGGCTAGGCATCGTTTTAAAGCTGCCTACGGGTAGCACTATTAGGCAATCTATCAAAACTACTAGGTTGACTAACAACGAGGCCGAGTATGAGGCCATGATTGCAGGTATCGAGTTAGCTAAAAGCTTGGGAGCAGTAGTCATTGAAGCCAAGTGTGACTCTTTACTGGTGGTAAATCAAGTAAACAAAAGTTTCGAAGTTCGAGAGGATAGAATGCAAAGGTATTTGGACAAACTACAGGTAACTTTGCACTGTTTCGAAGAATGGACTTTACAGCATATACCTCGAGAACAAAACAGTAAGGCCAATGCACTTGTAAATTTGGGATCATCGGTCGAGGAGGATCAGATCAGCTCGGGGACTGTCGTTCAACTCTCGAGGTCCGTGATTGAAAAAGGCCATGCTGAGATAAATGGGCCGTCGAACGCAGTGGGTATGATATCTAATATCAACCCCGGACGGCCATCAAGTCTCAAATTTTAGCGGACTTTGTGGCCAATTTCACGCCAACCCTCGTACCTGAACTCGAAAAAGAACTCTTGTTGAAATCAGGTACATCATCAGGGGCATGGACCCTTTTCACAAACGGGGCTTCGAACCTAAAAGGGTTCGGGCTAGGCATCGTTTTAAAGCTGCCTACGGGTAGCACTATTAGGCAATCTATCAAAACTACTAGGTTGACTAACAACGAGGTCGAGTATGAGGCCATGATTATAGGTCTCGAGTTAGCTAAAAGCTTGGGAAAAGTACTCATTGAAGCCAAGTGTGACTCTTTACTGGTGGTAAATCAATTAAACAAAACCTTCGAAGTTCGAGAGGATAGAATGCAAAGGTATTTGGACAAACTACAGGTAACTTTGCACTGTTTCGAAGAATGGACTTTACAACATATACCTCAAGAACAAAACAGTGAGGCCGATGCACTTGCTAATTTGGGATCATCGGTCGAGGAAGATGAGATCAACTCGGGGACTGTCGTTCAACTCTCGAGGTCCGTGATTGAAGAAGGCCATGCCGAGATAAATTCTACAAGCTTAACATGGGATTGGAGGAATAAGTATATTGAATACTTGGAGAACGGAAAACTCCCATCGGACCCTAACAATTCGAGGGCCCTGTGAACCAAAGCTGCTCAATTCACATTGACTGCAGATGGAACATTATATCGAAGGACATTCGATGGACCATTGGCATTATGTTTAGGTCCAGGAGACACCGATTACATCCTACGTGAGATTCACGAGGGTACTTATGGAAATCATTCCGGTGTCGATTCACTAGTCCGAAAAATAATCAGAGCAGGATATTATTGGATCGATATGGACAAAGATGCAAAGGAGTTTGTTCGAAAATGTGACAAATGTCAAAGGTTTGCACATGTGTTCGAGAAAGTAAGAGAGAAAGAGGTTATAGACTTCATCTGGGATCATATCGTATGTCAATTTTGGATACATGCCGAAATAGTGTGTGACAATGGGAAACAATTTATCGGCAGCAAAATGGCAAAATTCCTCGAATACCACAAAATAAAAAGGATATTATCGACACTGTATCACCCTAGTGGGAATGGACAGGCCGAATCGATGAACAAGACTATCATTCAAAACCTAAAGAAAATGTTGAAGGACACTAAGAGAAAACTGAGAAAACTCTTACCCGAAGTTCTTTGGGCATATCGAACAACATCAAAATCCAGTACGGGGGCAACCCCGTTCTCCTTAGCATCTGGCTCTGAAGCCTTGATTCCAGTCGAAGTCGGGGAAACCAGTGCCAGGTATCGATATGCAATAGAAGAGTCAAATCTCGAGGCTATGAATACTTGCCTCGAATTATTGGATGAAAAACGAGAAGCCGCTCTCGTCTAATTGGCCGCCCAAAAATAGCGGATCGAAAGATACTATAATCGAAGAACCAATCTTCGCCATTTTAAAATCGAGGAACTTAGTGCTAAGGAAAGTCACCCTTGGCACCCAAAATCCAAACGAAGGAAAACTGGGTCCAAACTGGGAAGGACCGTATCGAGTACTCGAATATGTCGGTAAAAGACCCTACAAACCCGATATTATAAATGGCAAACAACTACCAA
This sequence comes from Nicotiana otophora, assembly GCA_000715115.1. Lineage (NCBI taxonomy): Eukaryota > Viridiplantae > Streptophyta > Magnoliopsida > Solanales > Solanaceae > Nicotiana > Nicotiana otophora. Next base: position 799 of record AWOL01S0036126.1, on the reverse strand, counting down.
GCAATTAGAACGTGTCACACCTAAAACGATACTACTTCTACGGTACGACCCTCCCATGTTCGTTTATATTTCGAAACTAACCCTTGCAAGAGTTCAATAAAGAACAAGGATGGATCATTCAACACGAAGCCTTAGGTCTGAAAGCACGCATTGCACTCTTTTTCCCTTAGGCCGGTTTTATCCCAAATGGGTTTTTTGGCAAGGTTTTTAATGAGGCAACCATTGATTGTGCTAACTTAGAACAATTTAACAGTGTCTGAGACCTCTTTACAATCAACCTCGAATACTGGTGGGGCATTACCCTCAAATATATCAAGTTCGATGCAAGAAAGTTACTTCATAACAATAGGGTTCCGATAGGAAAACTTGTAAGAGCCAAATGGTCAAAACAAACCATGCTCGTGTAGATTACTCGATCCCTGGTATAAAATACAAACACATGTATAACGACATGAAAGAAACTTCATTGCCCATATCTCATGTCAACCCATCCTCTATTTCATGACCTATTACGCAAACAAGCTCAAAGGCCGATGATTACCCCACAAATCGGGTACTGCCACTCGACCATTAAGCCTATGGGCTATATTACTTTGAGTTCGAATCACTCTCTCGATCATTAAGCCTACGGGCTACATTACTTCGAGTTCGAATCACTCACTCGACTAATAAAGCCTATGGGCTACATCACTTCGTATTTGAGCAAGCACTCATTCGACTACTAAGCCTACGGGCTACTCTTATTTCGAGTTCGAGCAAATACTGACTCGACCATTAAGCCTACAGGCTACATTACTTC
>AWOL01S0036119.1:47709-81660 GCA_000715115.1 Nicotiana otophora | reverse complement strand
CATGATGGCGCCTATCTCGATACTAGGCAAGCCGATAATCTCGATAAACCACAATTTCTCTTATGTTTGAAAATATAATAATTTAATACAATATAAAATTCCATAAATACTGACACAAACACTCCCCAAAACCTGGTGTCATTGAGTACATAAGCATCTAATATGAATATAAGTCTGGAAAATACGGTCTATAATAGTCTGACACTAAATATAGTAAACAAGGATACAGATAAGGAGAGACAAGGTCTGCGGAACACGGTAGCTACCTCAAAATCTCCAGAAAATCAACAGCGCGAAATGATCAACACCTGCTATGTCCGGGAACACCTGGATCTGCACACGAAGTGCAGGGTATAGTATGAGTACAAACAACTCAGCAAGTAACAATAATAACTAAGGAACTGAAGATAATGACGAGCTACACAGTTATAGTTCACTTTCAGTAATTCCAGCAAGGAATAGATATGCTTTCAAATCTGGCATTTTAAGTCAAATCAATTTTATATAGTTCAAGTTCATGTAATCCGGATATAAAATCTTTCAGAGATTTCACAACAATGACAGATAGCAACCAAGTGCAACAACAAATGCAAAGCAAGTACAGCNTACGTGTCCTCACCATCTGTGAGAGAATAGGATAACAGAAATTTAGTTTCCAGAATCAACAAATTCGCACGACAGAATACAAGAAGGTGAAATTTTCCTAAGGGTTCTGCAGCCTCTCGAAGATAAGTACAGACGTCTCCGTACCGATCCGCAAGACTCTACTAAACCTGCTCATGACTCGTGAGACCTATGTAACTTAGGCTCTGATACCAACTTGTCACGACCCAAAATCCCAAACTATCATGATGGCGCCTATCTCGATACTAGGCAAGCCGATAATCTCGATAAACCACAATTTCTCTTATGTTTGAAAATATAATAATTTAATACAATATAAAATTCCATAAATACTGACACAAACACTCCCCAAAACCTGGTGTCATTGAGTACATAAGCATCTAATATGAATATAAGTCTGGAAAATACGGTCTATAATAGTCTGACACTAAATATAGTAAACAAGGATACAGATAAGGAGAGACAAGGTCTGCGGAACACGGTAGCTACCTCAAAATCTCCAGAAAATCAACAGCGCGAAATGATCAACACCTGCTATGTCCGGGAACACCTGGATCTGCACACGAAGTGCAGGGTATAGTATGAGTACAAACAACTCAGCAAGTAACAATAATAACTAAGGAACTGAAGATAATGACGAGCTACACAGTTATAGTTCACTTTCAGTAATTCCAGCAAGGAATAGATATGCTTTCAAATCTGGCATTTTAAGTCAAATCAATTTTATATAGTTCAAGTTCATGTAATCCGGATATAAAATCTTTCAGAGATTTCACAACAATGACAGATAGCAACCAAGTGCAACAACAAATGCAAAGCAAGTACAGCCTCTCAGGCAACAGTCACTCAACTCATCATAATAACTCAACCACTCGGCTCTCATCCCTCAGCACTCATACTCAATGGGTACTCGCGCTCACTTGGGGTGTACAAACTACGGAGGGGCTCCTACAGCCCAAGCATCATAATTTGCACAGACAACTCACGTGCTATAATATCCTTACCTCACCGACAGGCCCTCGGCCTTACTCAGTCCTCAACCTCTATAGTCTCTCGGGCTCTCACAAATCACAAAGATCAGCCCAAACAAAGATAACATAATGCATCAACATATATCAAGAAAGACTGAGGTATGATACGCAAGTAAAATCATGACTGAGCACAAGATAGCAATTAGCAAATAATTCAACAAGTATATGACCTCTGTGGGTCCCAACAGTACTATCACATAGCCTAAGCGTGATTTCTAACATGATTTACAGTCAAATTTCTTTAACACCTAGAGAGCATATAGCTAACAACAAGTTATTCAACTTTACAGTTTCACGGGACGGACCAAGTCACAATCCCCTCGGTGCACGCCTACACACCCGTCACCTAGCATGTGCTTCACCTCCAAAATATTCACATGACACAAAATTCCAGAGTTTCATACCCTCAAGCCCAGATTTATAACTGTTACTTACCTCAAGCCGTGAAATTCTTATTCTGCAATGTCTTTTCCTCGTGAATTGGCCTCCAAATGCCTCGAATCTAGCCATAAATAATTCGTTTCAGTCAATAAAACTTATTGAAATTAATTCCATAAGAAAACGCTAATTTTCCATAAAAATCTGAATTTTAGCTCAAACATTGCCCGTGGGGCCCACGTATCGGAACCCGACAAAAGTTACAAAATCCAAAAGCCCATTTAATCACGAGTCTACCCATACCAATTTTACCAAAATCCGACCTCAACTCGACCCTCAAATCGATAAAATTTATTTTCAAATTTCTAAGTTCCAATCTCCTATTTACACCTCAAAATCATGTAATCTAGTCGGATTATTCGATGATAATTCAATATTATGGAGTAGAAATAATTAAAAGGGGCTTATCTCAAGTTTTCCTTGAAAATCTATCAAAAATCGCCTCTCTTTAAGCTCCAATTTGTCAAAAATGGCGAATGGGACGAAGTCCCTGTTTTATAATACTGCCTAGACAGCCTCGGTTCTGCCTCGATCTTGACCTTCGATCGAGGTCCTCGATCCTGGGACTCGATCCTAGGCCTTGATTATGGATCTCGACCCTGGCCTTCGATCATGTCTTCGACCTTGGCCTTCGATCATGTCTTCGACCCTGGCCTTCGATCATGTCTTCGACCCTGGCCTTCGATCGTGGCCCTCGACCCTGTGCTCGATTGTGGATTCACTCCTGATCCTCGACCCTGCCTTCGATTGTGGCCCTCGACCCTGGGCTTGATCGTGGCTCAATTTTGGGCTCGAATCTGGCAGAAGAAATTTCCAGCAAAAGGAAATTGCAGCAACTGTTGTAGTTCAATTTTTGATCCATTAACCATCTGAAACTCACCCGAGGCCCTCGGGACCTCAACCAAATATACGAACAAGTCCTAAAATATCATACGAACTTAATCGAATCCTCAAATCACCTCAAACAACGCTAAAGCCATGAATTACACCCCAATTCAAGCCTATTGAACTTTGAAATTTCTAATTTCTACAAATGACTCTAGAACCTGTCAAATCACGTCCGATTGACCTCAAATTTTGTACGTAAGTCATAAATAACATAACAGAGGTATTCAAATTTTCAGAATCGGATTCCGACCCCGATATCAAAAAGTCAACCCCCGGTCTAACTTTCCAAAAATTCAACTTTTGGCATTTCAAGCCTAATTCCACTACGGACCTCCAAATAATTTTTCGGACATGCTCCTAAGTCCAAAATTACCATATGGAGCTATTGAAATCATCAAAATTCAAATCTGAGGTCGTTTACACATAGGTCCATATCTGGTCCATTGTTTTGTCGTTTACACATAGGTCCATATCTGGTCCATTTTTTTAACTTAAAGTTTTTAATTATGAAACTAATTTTTTCATTTCACTCCGAATTCTTTCCGAACCCGAACCAACTACCCCGGTAAGTCATAAAATAATTATAAAGCATAAATTAAGTAGTAAATGGGGGAACAGGATTATAATACTCAAAACGACCGGTCGGGTCGTTACAGTTATACTTTTTCCTGCAAAATAAGATGGAATCCTTCTGGCATGTAATGCTGAAGATAGGTAAGTTTACCTTTTATGAGAAGTCGATCTGAATTAAGTTGCAAGGTGTTTCATGAAATTAAGTAATGTTTTAAACAATTTTAATTAGGGATGGGCATAAAATCCGAAAAACCGAATTCCGAACCGAACCGAATTAATTTGGTATTTCGGTTTCAGTTTTTCGATATTTCGGTTTATTTCGGTACAGAAATTTTGGTATTTTGGTAATTCGGTATGGTATATGGTATTGGATTTTTGATATTTCGGTATTTCGGTATACCAAAATACTGAAATAGTTTAGTCCAAACCTTACTTTATTTTTATTTTTTAGCCTAATAACCTTAAGCCCACACCCTAAAAGCCCTCATTTCCTAATCCCTTACCCTTAGCATGGCGTGGCTTAAGACCAAATATTAACCCCGTTAAAGGGGCCCTTTGCAGTTTGTATAACCATTGTGGAAAAAGTATATCTTCCAGCAAAATGTTTATAGTAAGAACTCAAGAGGAGCTCCAACTACAACAAGTAAATACAGTTACTAGTGCAAAGGTGAAATCGATGAGTCATTCATTCATATCAAAGACTTCTCAGCTTACACAAAAGGCAGCTGCGTTCCGTACCATTAATGAATTGGTTGGTATTAATGAATTGCCTGGTGGAATCTCAAACAATATGGATTACATTAGTTAATTGAGTGGGGAAGACAGTGAAGATTTGATTTAAACCGAAATCGTACCGAACCAAAATAAGAAATATCGAACCGTACCGAATTAATTTGGTACGGTATTTGGTATACACAATTGATATACCGAAATACCGAACCGAAATTCCTAATATCGAACCAAAATACCAAATGCCCATCCCTAGTTTTAACACGTTTAGGCAAAGAGCTTAAAAGCACAACTAATCTACAACTTATCTACAACTTTCATACATTATTTCTATATAGTTAAATACAACTACAATATCATACAACTAAAATATAATTTTTATACAAATTTTATACAATATATCTTTTGTATATTTTGTATCTAATTTATACATAATAAAAACAAATTTCATACAACTAATTATATATTATACAACTTATCTATAACTTTCATATGTTATTTCTACTAAGTTATATATAACTATAATATCATACAACTTAAATACAATTTTTATGCAATATTGTTCAACTTTCATACAATATTTAAATAAAAATATATATATAAACAATATAATACAATTTTTCTACAATTTTACTACAACTTTACTATAATTTCGTAAGTATAATGCATGCCATGTATTCTTCTTCTTTTTCGAGTTTCAATCTGAAATTCAGCCAAAATCAAGTCCAATCTTCACCAAAACACCCTAAAAATGAGATATAAACTCCAAACAATATTCCCAATTATTTTCAACAAAACCCAAATCCAAACAAATAATGGTTTTTGAAAACCTAAATTCGAATTTAAAGCTTCAAAACTTTTTAATGGTTGTCAATGGTGGAATAACTACTCTCTTACTGGAATTAGGGCTGGTCTTCGAAAGTGTTTTCTTCTTCATTGAAAGTTAAGCAAGCAACAGACATTAATGGAGGTGTGTGGTAGAGTATTTAGAGCTTGAATCTATAAAAATGGAGAGGGATTTTTGAAGAAGAATGAAAAAATATAGACTGATTTTTGAAGAGAGATACTGAAGTTTGTGGAGAGAGAAACGTGGGTGAGTGCAAGATACGTAGGGGGTTGTAAAGAGAGAAATGTAGGGGGGAGGATGAAAGATACGTTAGAGTAATTTTAGGACACTAGTTATTATCATTAAATGCCTAAAAATATACATAGTGGGTAATTGGGTATATAATATGTAATTATATTAAAACTTGAGTAGGAAGGGTAATAAAGATTGAAATAGTGTATAGGAATGTAAAAATTCCTACATTTTATAGCCAAAAAGTAATTCTAGTAGCTAGTCACAATATCTGTTTCGTCGGCGGCAGAATGTCTTCATGAGCGACGTCGACCTCTCTCCTCAACGACCAAAGAAAAAGTATATGCCATAAAGCTCTTCCACACAAATTGTTCAAAACCTTTAAAAGAGATCTTAGTTGTATCACTATTACTGAAAAGTGGCAGAAAGAATAAGATTGGAAGGATGGGAGGAGGAAGCAGAACTAACATGGGCGGAAAATTGAGTTTTCTAACAAAATCCGGCACAAATAGTTGTTGTAATTCAATATAGAGTAATTTCACGCGAAAGAGACACGTTTAAGTTTGAACAGTATTTAAAGTCAATACTTAGCATAGAAGTATGAAAAATAGGCTCTCACTATACAAAAAATATAATAAATAAACTGTCACTATACAACATATATACAAAATAGACTATCACTATACAAAAAATATGCAAAATAGACTGTCACTGTATAATTTATATACAATAGACTATCACTATACAAAAAATATACAAATAGACAGTCACTATACAAAATATATACTAAATAGACTGTCACTATACAACATATATACAAAATAGACTGTCACTATATAAAAAATATATAAAATAGACTGTCACTATACAAAATAGATATTTCGGATTATTAGATGTAATATGTTTGGGCCGAAGGGCCATTTCGTGTAAGTGAAAAAAAATATGAGCTATTAAAATTTTGAGAGGTTATAGAGGGTAGTTTTCTCAAAACATTATGCTTCAATTTGGGTATATAGGCAAATTGAGTTTGAGTATGAAATGGAGGAATGTAGTGGGCCAGCATTGTGAGAGAAGTGATAACCTCAAAAGAAGGTCGTGTAAGAACATGTAAACACGAAAATTGAAGTGGGCCTACTGGTGTAATGATGTAATAAGGAAATTTTACTCCTATAGCAACGGTATACATCTTATTTATTATAAACCAAAATTATTTTAAAATATTATATTCTATAACTACTTTTTATATTTTATAGCAAAATAAGTATTTATGATATATAATACCATTGATGCATGAAATAAGACATGAAATAAGGCATGAAATACGCTATTTATATTTTTCCTCTTTTTTTTCTTTCAATTAGCATACGATTCTCTCTCAAAAAATTTCTTCTTTCTCTCTCTCTCTCTTCGAGCAAAATAGACCAAATCATAAATACACGAAAAAGAAATAAGTCATGCAAAGATATCACAAGTTATGCCTCTTTCGATTACAAAAACAAGTGAATATAGATGCATCAATTAAACCTTCCAAAAATGATTCAAATACATAAAATATAGTGATAGTCCACAAACAATCATCAATATACCAAATCCATCAAAACCCAAAAGGATCTACTCCATAGACATGGAGAAGTTCTTCACAAATATAACTAAAGTATAGAAAAATATAAATTCAATCCAAACCCGGATCTTGAGTGATGAAGGAATGATGAAATATTTGTGCTTGTGTTCTTCCAACTCCTCCTTAGCCTCCTTAGGTCGAAATTGTATCAAAAGTCCAGCTAAAATGGTATTTTGGTATATTTAAGCCGCTCCCGAAATAAACTCCGGACGAAACTACCCATTTTTATAGGAAATAGGAAGTTACACTAACATTTTTGTGCTATCGCGTCGCACCCCCCGCTGCCTCATGCGGCGCGCACGTAGAGAATTCCAGAACGTGCCAAAAACTTATTTCTAGCCACTTTTGCAGTGTCGTGTCGCGCCTCGCGCTGTACCATGCGGCGCGGAAGTGTAAATTTGGCCAGAAATTGAGTATTTTTCACTTTACGGGAAAATTGTACTAGCTCTATGAGGCCCGCGAGGCGGTAGTGTAATTTTCTCAGAGTGAATTCGTTTTCTTATTTTTTGATGTCCATACTTGATTTTCGACCCCGAACGTGATCCCGATTTAATTGCTTGGGCTTCTACTCAGACTTCAAAACTCCAAATAGCTTGAATTAGCTTCACAATATCTATATAACTCGGAAATTACTCTTACACGACATAAAATATAAAATAAGTGCAAAACACTACTAATTAAAGCTCAATACAAGTAAAGTGCATTGAATTAGAGTGCAATAAGCTATTAAACATGGGATTATAGCTTACCATCATGAATACAACCAATGAAATATACTGAATATAGCAGTAATAACATGTATTAGGAATAACTAAAATACTGTTAATACAAATATATTTGAATACATTGTATATAAAATAGCGAATACAGGAAATACAAATATTGAATCTGTTGAATGTAACAGTAAAAATAAATATTGAAACACACTAAATACAAAAGTTATATACAACTGAAAAATCATTCTAATTAATTGGGTTGATAATGAGGCATGTTAGTATTGATTTTGTTGAGTTATATTAGGAGTGTATCACACTAATTGATATTATTTCCGTTATTAGACAGCTGGACATACCTATTTTTAAGGTGATTATCGTTTTTGTATTCATGAATACATGGTGTGAATATATATGAATACATGTGCCTACAGCGGGACTGCTCTGATTTTAGGCTCTTTTTTCTGTTGTATTCATGAATACAGTAGCGCGAATACATGTGAATACATGCGCGTACAGCTGGACTGTCCTGATTTTAAGCACTTTTTGTTGTTGTATTCATAAATACATGGCGTGAATACACGTGAATACAGGCGCGTACAGTTGGGTTGCCTTGATTTTTATGCGCTTTTTGCTGTTATATTCATGAATACAACAACACGAATATAACGAATACACTACATAACAACTAAATATTAGCTATAGGAAGTAATTACATATGATAGTTATAGGAAGTTAATAGTCACGCACTAAACAAAGTTAATAGTCACACACTAAACAATACTGGTTTCTAAAAATTTCTCCTGTAATAAAGATGCAATAACTCATATCAAACCATAAGGGTACAGTAGTCAACACGGAAAAGGGTTGTGTTGTAGTATGTATATGAAGCCTTTAGGTACAACAATTTAGAAGCACAAATATAGCAAACTATCAAAATCCGAGAGCTCTCTGCTATTCCCTCTTATAAGAAGTAGGAATAGGAATACTCTGTCGTGTTAAAAGAATCAGAGTTCACAGGATAAGAGCCAAAATTATAAGAGACATAAATGAATTTAGAACTAATTTATAATATATAAATTTTGTCAAAATAGAAGAATTAAATTAGTTCTATATATTGACGTATATGTGAGCACGAACACATGAACTTCATTTTTCATGAATTATATTTCTCATGAAGCAAACAAAAAAAAGATCCATTTTGAGGGATTTTGTTCACTGCTTCACTTTAGAATTGGTGAAAGATATCAATGAATTTAGAAATAATTTTTTCATGCATATGCAGGCAAAAGTTTAATTCTATATATTGATTGTGTATGCGCCCACATACAAACAAATCTGAATGAACTGCATTTTTCTATATTAATATTCTCATAAAAAAGGAAATTATGTTTTGGAGGAATATAGTGAATATGTTGTTTTAACACATGCTTCTCTCTATAACCTTCCTCTGTAACACCATTTTACAAGTCTGTCGTAGTTTTCTTTGGATTTGATTTTTCATCTATTCTTTATAACAATATTTCGCTATAAGCATGACAGTATATATTAAATACATAGTACATGAATATTTGATTTTATTTCTTTTGCTATTCCAAATTTTTCTTTTCTTCTTTTTCTTTCTATTCCTATTCTACTCTATATAACCTCAATTTTTCATCCTCTAAATAAGCTCTTATTTTCGGAAAGCAGTTTTTTAACTCTCAATTTTTTTTTTTAAATATTTCTCTTTTCTCCTTGTTTACTATCGGTACTTCCTCTATTTAATTTCTTTTTTCTTCTCTTTCCGTACATTTTCTCCCTCTTTCTTGGGTTACTCCAAAAATATTTTAAACTATGCTCCTCCTTTATACCCACAAATATCCACTTTCTTCTCCTAATTCTTGCAAAAAAATTTAAAACTTTTCTTCTCCACCCTAAAATTTCCAGGAAAGTAACCCTTCAGACAAAAAAGGAAAAGAGCTACAAGCCTGAACATTGAAGCAATGAGTACGAAAAATGAGAAGGAGAAAATCATTCATATCTGCAATTTATCATAAACACAGAAGGTTTCTTTTTGTTCTTTGTTTTATCCTACAAGATTATTGCAAAGATAACCTTTTTCCTTTTCTCATTATTAGTGTGGAGTAAAGACGTTAAACCAAATATTTTAGGATTCTTGTTCCCCTTTCTTTTTTACAATATTTCAAGATAGTTTCTTCATATAATTAATGCCGAATAAAAGATATCTAACCAAGCACTCCAAACTTGTGATGCTACAGTTTTAAATTGTAAATGGTGACAGGACAAATTTATAATTTCTTAATTTTTATAAAAGAAAATTCATATATTTAGTAATAAAGATATTGTCGTGATTGTGCTATGAACTACAGCAATGGATAAATTACTTATTATAACTGTTCAAACTTCATACAAAGAATTTCTTGTCTCTTAAGACAAATATTATGGAAAAAATTAAATAAGATGGCACCAACTGTTTCCTTTCATCTGTTGAAGGATATCGAGTTGCATGTGCAAGGACCAAGTCCTCTTGTTCCTTGGACCTTGGTGCTCTCTTAATTACCTTCGACCACTGTGACACAAGTCGAGAAAAACAAATATAAGTCCCGTGATAGAAAAATTGAAAAAACAGATCGAAACTTAAATAGAAAAACCTGAAATTAAACACCAACCAAACATGAAGCTTGAAACCGTCCATGGGCTTCCACATGACAGTTCACTTCCTCTCTCCAACAATTTCTTCTCTATTGTAAAGGCACTGATGGGGAGTTCTTGGAGGGAGGGAGCCGAGGGTCTATCGGAAATAGCCTCTCTATCATAGGGTAGAGGTAAGGTCTGCGTACACACTATCCTCCCCAGACCCCACTAGTAAGAATATACTGGTTGTTGTTGTTGTAATAAAGGCAGTGATGGGGCATATCAAATGAGAAACCAACATATTTTCATCTCAACGTACAATAAAAAATACTATATTGATTAGGAAAGTAGATATATAATTATACCTTAATAGTCACAAGAAAAAATTGAATAGGAGGAGGTTGAAAGGAAGGCTATTGTTTCATTCCTTTTTTATTATGGAGGAAGGTTGTAACGGTTGGGCAAAATAAAGAAGCTTGTAATTTCCTTCCTTTGCTAAGTCAAAAACACGGATTTCTTTCAGTTTTGAAACTGATGTTTTCTTTCTTCCCTTATTCCTTATGGAGCTATAATTAAATTCTTAATGTTTTGTAATAAATGAGTTCTAATAATTACAACAATATATCTAATTATTAGATAAATAAATAAAAAGTGAAAAAGGCAAAAAAAAGGAGAAAAAAGATAAATAAAATCATTGGTCAATGAGAGGTGCCAAGTCACATTTTCTATTCCGATCCCTCCTTTGTATATATATATATATATATATATATATATATACTAGTAAATTTGTTTCAAAAGAATTAATGCAAGCAAATATATAAAAAGATTAGTATGCTTATACGGATTTAGATACTATCTCTTTATAATAAGAAGAATACACTTATATAAATAAAATATATTTGAGTTAATTCGTAAATTTAATTTAGTTAGAACATATGCTTCTCTATAATTTGTAGTTAAATCATATATTACTAGTGAAATTTATTTAAGTTATATCTAGTTAAGACAGATTCAAGAATTTTTAACAATAAGAAAAGAGGTTAACACTGAAATTACATAAATTTCATCTTAAAACTACTAATAACATACATACAAATATTTAAATTATTATTAGTTGTATATTGATTACGAAGATGAAAAATTATATAGATGAAATATGGGGGGAGGGGGAGGGGGGGAGTGGGGTCAATAGCATCTAAGGCCTAAAGCAAAGCCTTAATAAGAGACCTTATATTTATAAGAAGCAAAGCCTTAATAAGAGACCTTATATCTATAAGAAGCAAAGCCTTATAACGATGCTCATAATATTATGAGCAAAGCCTTATATATATTATGAGCATCGTTATAAGGCTTTGCTTCTTATAAATATAAGGCCTCTCATTAAGGCTTTGCTTTAGGCCTTAGATGCTATTAAAATCCTCAGATAAGTGAGTAATTGAATTGAAAAAAATGAGAACTTGATTTTATAAAGTACAAAAAATTGAACGAATTTAAAGTTATGATTGCATCACATGAACTGAAATGAAAGAACCCAGAAAACATACTTCCTCCGTCCCAACTTATGTAACACCCTCTTTTTTTAATCAGTCCCCTTTCTATATTTGGTAATAATTCAATTTTATTTTATTTTTACCCTTAATGAGATGATTTCTAGCCACACAAGTTTCTATGGTTTGTTTTAGATCACAAATTTAAAAAGTCTTCCTTTATTTCATAAACTTCATGTCCAGTCAAACACCTTCATATAAATTGGGACGGGTGGATTATAATTTATGTGAAAAAAATAAATGAAGTTAGATTATTAGATATAGTTACGTGACTACCTAATAAATAGAGAAAAATAATTCGGTAAAAATGTAAAATAAGATAGACATAAAACTATTTTGGTTATATTAATTAGAGGAAGAAATGAAGTTATTAAACACTAATATGAAAACAAAAGAAATAAATTTATTAATAATGAGAAATAATTATATAAATCTGGCCGGCCCGAGATGAAATACACTTCCTGATTAGCAACAAAACAGTCATTAGGAAGAGCACATCCTCTTGCCACTGCATGCATCACAAATTTTAAAACTTGTGTATTGAAGTGTTGTTCTTGGAGGGTACATACCTAGTATATGAAATAAACAAGACAAATACCATTTTACCCCTCTTCATATATGATTGTTCAGCCTGCCATAACATCCGTCCTTCTGGCCTAATGTTGTCACCCAATTAATTTTCTCTCCATCCATCCTCTAAAAGAAGTTTGTTGCAGGTGTTGAGAAACAACGCAAATAGCCCTCTCCAAAACATTTTCTGGCCATTCGGTCAATGGCTAGTCCATTCACTGCCTATGCTGTTATTTTACAGCGGACTCAAAACCATAAAGAAGAGATGATTTATTTTGGCCAGTCAAAAAATATCAAAGTTGCAAATTTTGATACAATTATAAAGAAAATAAAAAAGATGGATACAAGAATACCTATCACATGAACGATGAAAAGGAAAATAATACCAAACCGCATCGCTCTCGCCTAATTTGCCAATTTATCAAATGAATTTTTCAGAGTCATAGAATGGGAGAAAGGTGACTCAAAGGAATCCCTTTTGGATCTCATGACAAAGGAAAAAGGAATGACAAAGTTATCAAAATACTCAGAAGCCACAACAAAAATTAAACTACATAATCACATGAAAGGATATTTTACCGGTAGTAAGTGTAATATGGTCATTATTTTGGTTAATGGAGTCCATATCACATAAGCATAAGCATCTTTGCAAAGTGTAGACTTTGTTGGCAATATTCTTTGGGACCCAGAAATATTGCATTGTGTGTTGGACATCATTTGCACAAGTTGTATCTCTTCTTTTACACCTAAGAGGCCAAGACTTTTTTGCCTATAAAAGGAAAGGCCATTAGTTCATTTTAGACAAACCAACAAGACTTGTCTTCATTTTTTGTTTCTTCCTTTCTTCCTTTATTAAGAGTGTTTTCTATGAGAGTTAAGTTTTGGGAAGCACTTGTGTGAACCCTTTCTTTGGAGTGATCTTGTGAGGTTATTCTCTTAGGGTATTTGGGATTAATTAGAGTGTTTACTCTAATTTTGTACTCTCTTTTGTACTCTTATTGTCATAGTAAATTGCTCATCTCCGCTTGTAGACGTAGGTCACTTTGACCGAACCACGTTAAATTTGTGTCTTCTTTATCTACTTTAATTGTCGTTGTTATCAACTTCTATTGTCTTTGTTATTGTTATTATACCGTTGTTTGGCAAAATTTCGCACTACCCATATTCCCGATCCTAACAAATTGGTATCAGAGCCGGATCTAACCGAGTTAGTTTTAATAGCCAAAATGACTCAAACAAAGACCTATGTTGAGAAATTTGACCAAAGTGCAAACTTCGGAATCTGGCAATTAAAGATGGAAGCTATCCTAATTCAGGATGGCTTAGACTTGGCGTTGCAAGGAAAGGAGAAGAAGTCGGATAAAATGACAGACGAGTAGTTTGCCATCATAGACAAAAAGGCAAAAGCAGGTATCATTTTAAATCTCTCAAATGAGGTTTTACGTGAAGTTTCTGTAGAAACCACAACTAAAGGCATGTGGAAAAAATTAAAAATCTTATATGAAAAAGACGGTAGAAAATAGATTTTACCTGAAGCAGAAGCTTTATGCAATTCGTATGGGTGAATGTACCTCTATTCTCTCTCATCTTGGCACCTTTGATTCAATTCTTATGGATTTGGGTAATATAGATGCTGAAATTAAAGATGAGGATCAAGACGTGTTACTGCTTTGTTCTCTACCCCCATCTTTTAATCATATAAGAGATACTATGCTTTATGCAAAGGATAATATCTCTTATAAGGATATTAAATCTATGTTAAAATCAAAAGAACTGATAGATAGTGATATTACTAGGGAAGCTAGTGGAACTCAAGCGGAAGTTGGCTTGTTTGTTAGGGACAAATCCGACTCCATATTCAGATACAATAATTTAGAGTGTCGCTATTGTCATAAGAAAGGTCACAATATCTCCGAAGGCTATAAGTTTAAAAATAAAGAAAATCATAAGGAAAGAAAAAATGAGCACAAAAATATTGACACTGCCGAAGCAAGTGTAGCTGCTGATGAGACTGAGGGAACTATTTTTTTAGCAACTAATAATAGTTTCAAATATAACAATGAGTGGATTTTAGATTCGGGTTGTTCTTATCATATGTGTCACAATCGGTATTTATTTACCACATATGAATCTATTGGAGGTGGAGTTGTCTTGATGAGCAATAATGTTACCTGCAAAGTTTTTGGAAAAGGTACAGTCCGAATCAAAATGCACGATGCTGTGGTGAGAATTCTCACTGATGTTAGACATGTTCCTCACTTGAAGAAAGATCTCATCTCTTTGGGCACTCTAGAATCTCTTGGGTACAAGTACACAGGTGAAGGTGGAGTTCTAAAAGTTTCTCATGGTGCTCTTGTGATCATGAAAGTACACAGATCTGGTTCGTTGTATACTTTATTGGGATCCACTATTATAGGCCTTACTACAGTTTCGGTATCAGAAAACTTGTCTGATATTGATGGCATTAAATTTTGACATATGCCCATTGGGGCTTTTGCGGAGAAGGTGGAGAAAATTTACTATATCATCCAAAATTAGGCTAAGGTGGAGATTTGTAATGTGGCCATTATTTTGGCTAATGAAGTTCATATCACATAAGCATAAGCATCTTTGCAAAGTGTAGACTTTGTTGGCAATATTCTTTGGGACCCAAAAATATTGCATTGTGTGTTAGACATCATTTGCACAAGTTGTATCTCTTCTTTTACACCTAAGAAGCCAAGACTTTTTTGCCTATGAAAGGGAAGGCCATTAGTTCATTTTAGACAAACCAACAAGACTTGTTTTCATTTCTTGTTTCTTCCTTTCTTCCTTTATTAAGAGTGTTTTGTATGAGAGTTAAGTGTTGGGAAGCACTTGTGTGAACCCTTTCTTTGGAGTGATCTTGTGAGGTTATTCCCTTAGGGTATTTGGGATTAATTAGAGTGTTTACTCTAATTTTGTACTCTCTTTTGTACTCTTATTATTATTATAGTAAATTGCTCCTCTCCGCTTGTGGACGTAGGACACTTTAACGTAATCACGTTAAATTTGTGTCTTCTTTATCTACTTTAATTACCGTTGTTATCAACATCAATTGTCTTTGTTATTATCATTATACCGTTATTTGGCTAAATTCCGCACCATCCGAGTTTCCGATCCTAACAGTAAGAGATGAGAGTGGAAGAGAAGAGATGGAGGCACTTTTTTCGGTCAAAAGAGTCAACTGTGATAAGGGAGATAGAAGAGAAGGGAGTCTGTCATTATTAAGCGACTGTTGGGAGAAATAAATAAATAAGCAAGTATGCAACCGTTAGGTTTTCTTTTTATACAAAATAAGAGAAATGTAAAAAATAGGAAAAAATACAAAATTGTCAAAAACAAAGGAGAAAAATTGCTCACATCACCTTTTTCATTACCAACTTTATATATATAATATATAGAGAGATTAAAGGAATGTATCATACACTTCATGTATAGGTATAGACAGAAAGCGTAGAAAACATGTATAGAGCATTTATATTTTATTACTAAACACATTTTAAGTATGCCGCCCAATCTAAAATACATTCAAATTGCATGAATTCTATCACTCTATCCAAAATTACATTCTATGATCCCTTCACTCTGAGTAAGAGGAGGTGCAGTGTGAAGATTGGTATGTAACAAATGAAACAAGAAAATGAAGATATAGTGAGTAGGCGGCGAGAGGGGAGGAGAATTTCTAGAGAAAGATAACAAGAAAAAGTATCATGTTTGTATACGGTCGAAATAGATTTCGGCCTACGTGCGATTGATCGAGGTAGAAACATAATGGATCGAAGAAAGATTTCGAGATATATTCCGAACATGGTACAAACAAGCTTCGGATTCCAAGTATACGTCAAACACCGAGTTCTAAGTCATCATCGAGCTCGGATCCGAATCGAACTGAGATGAGATGATTTCGAGCTTAAGGGGCATAGGCCAACCGGGACCGAGTCTGAATCATCACCTGATCACGAGTCCATATCGAGCTCTAGAAGCACTGCCGACCAACACTGAGGCCGATGAAGTTCGAGCTCACAGACAAGAGCCGTTGCAAACACACTAAGGGAGAGAATCTCAACGGAAATTAGGAAAAACCTGATTTATCATGGACTCTCCACTATGTATTTTTAATTATGTCTAAAGTAAAATCCTCCACTATAAAGAGGATGGCTACATTTCTGTAGAAGACAGTTTTTGGCTTACATTGTAATTCAAGCACCATATTCTCCTATATTGAAGAGTTGTTCTTTTAAGCTTCATAAATTGATTCAACTTGCTGAGTCCTAAAAATCATCTTCTTTACAACCTTCGCATTCTTTGCAATCCATATTTGATATTCCTATTTATCCCTACGATTTGTATTAAGCTATACCACATATCCTTAGAACTACGTACAAATTCAACTCTATCTGTTTTTTCGGGTAAACAGTTTGGCGCCCACCGTGGGGCTAAGGATAACAATGGTTATTTGATATGAATCTGCAAAAACACACTGTATGACTCGGTCCTGAAAATAGCATTCATGGTGGCACTCGATCTGCAACTCGAACCACCCATAACATTGAAGCAAAACGGCGTCAGCTTGCGTATGATTTTAGAAATGTTACAAGCTCAACATGTAGTGATAGCTTAGTTGAAGAGCCAAACCCAGCTACCAAGTAGGCCGGAGCCCAGTCCACCCTGAGAAATTGCCCACGGAATGGAGCCAATTATAGTGAGGTCAAGTGAGCAAGAATTGGGGACTACTCCCGAAATCGCTAAAATACTCAAGGAGCTCACAAAGCGAGTCGAAGCCAACGATAAAAAAGTAGAAACATATAATTCATAGGGTCGACCAGATCTCGGGGGATCCAACAATAATAAAAGGGTTGGATTCAAAAACATTCGTGCAAAAGCCTTTCCCCTCGAGTGCTGCCCCAAAACCAATCCCCAAAAAAATCCGTATGCCCGAAATTTCCAAATATGATGGAACGACTGATTCCAACGAATACGTCACCTTTTACACATGCGCCATCAAGGGTAATTATTTGGAGGATGATGAAATCGAATCTGTGTTGTTGAAAATGTTTGGAGAGATTCTCTCGAAGGGAGCAATGATTTGGTATCACAACCTACCACCGAATTCGATCGATTGTTTTCCATGTTAGCAGATTCTTTCGTAAAGGAACACGTCGGGGCCATAAAGGTCGCAACGAGGAAATCAGACCTTTTCAAGATAAGACAAAAGGATAACGATATTCTAAGGGAGTTCGTATCTCGACGATTGGGCTATTCAAGCTTTCAATCAAGGTTTGAATGAACAAAGTTCCACGGCATCACGACGACTGAAACATAACCTGATCGAGTACCCATCTATCACTTGGGCCGACGTGCACAATCGGTACCAATCCAAAATTAGAGTCGAAGATGATCAGTTGGGTGTTGAACCCGCTGCTCAAAGGGATGTCAATCGAGAACAAGGTTCGATCAGGGATCGATATAACCGTATAAGGGAAACCACAGAATCAATGAATCGAGACGTAACCCCGGACAAATCAACAAACAAAGTGCTCATGGTCAAGGGTCTCGGGGACCGATGAACAGAAGTGGGTTCGACTGTCCTACTAAATCTAAGGAAGCGCCTCGGTTATCAGAGTATAACTTCAACATCGATGCATCCACCATCGTGTCGGCTATTGGACGCATCAAAGACCCTAAATGGCCTTAACCCATGTAGACCGATACTTCCCAGAGAAATCCTAATCAAATGTGCGAATATTTATGGCACATATGGCCACACAACGAAGATTGTAGGAAACTAAGAGGGGAGGTAGCCCGGTTATTCAATAAGGGGCACCTTCGAGAAATTTTAAGCGACAGGCGAAGAACCATTTCAAAAAAAGGGATTTTGGAAAGCAGAACGAACAAGAAGAACCACAACACGTCATTCACATGATCATCGGCGATGTCGATACCCCTCAAGGGCCGGTGCTTAAATGCACTAAGACATTGATTATGAGAGAAAAATGATCTCGAGCTCAGGATTACGCACCAATAGGAACTTTGTCTTTCAATGATGAAGATAAAGAAAGAGTCATACAACCTCATAACGATGCACTGGTAATATCCGTACTTATTAATAAAACTAAAATTAAGCGTGTGTTAATTGATCCAGGGAGCTCGGCCAACATCATTAGATTGAAGGTCGTACAATAACTCGGTGTACAGGACTAGATCGTACCCGCGACCCTGGTCCTAAACGGATTCAATATGGCATGTGATCGAAGGTGACATAAGGTACAATGACCTTTTTGGAAGGCTATGGATCCACAACATGAGAGCTGTACCCTCGACCCTACACCAGGTTCTTAAATTCCCAACATCGAGAGGGGTCATAATAGTGTACGGAGAGCAACTGGCCGCAAGAGAAATGTTTGCCGTCGAGGAAGCGAATCCGATATCCTCTCCTTCGCCAATAAAGAGATCGATATCAAAATGGGAACAAAGTGCCAAACAGCAATCACAAACACCAGCTTTAACCCAACCAGAAAATTAGAAGATCGATAAAGATGATGATTATAGGATTCCTCGATTCTTCGTGCTTCCCGATGATTCCGACGCCACCCAATCAACAATCGAGGAATTGGAGTAAGTCATATTAATCGAGCGTTTTCTCGAACGAAAGGTATACCTGGGAATAGGATTAACCCCCGAACTCAGGAACAGACTTATTCAATTTCTTATCGATAACATGGATTGTTTTGCTTGGTCCCATCTAGATATAACAGGAATCCCACTAGATATAATGACACATCGGCTGAGCTTGGACCCTAGGTTCAGACCAGTCAATCAAAAGAGAAGACCCTAGTCCGAGGTAAAGCACACATTCATAAAGGACGAGGTAACCAAACTTCTCAAAATAGGGTCCATTCAGGAGGTGAAATATCCTGAATGGTTAGCCAATGTAGTTGTAGTGCCTAAAAAAGGGAACAAACTTAGAATGTGTGTAGATTATAAGGATTTGAACAAAGCATGCCCCAAAGATTCCTTTTCGCTGCCCAACATCGATCGCATGATCGATGCCACAATCGGCCACGAGATCCTTAAATTTCTTGATGCTTATTCTGGGTATAATCAAATCCAAATGAATCCGGAAGACCAGGAAAAGACTTCATTTGTCACCATGTATGGAACATATTGTTATAATGTAATGCCCTTCGGGCTAAAAAATGCGGGATCTAGTTACCAACGCCTAAAAAATAAAATGATCGAGGAACAAATAGGTAAATCAATGGAAGTTTATATTGATGACATGCTAGTTTAGTCCCTGTGCGCAGAGAACCATTTGACCCATTTGCAGGAAACGTTCGAGATTTTAAGGAAATACAACATGAAGCTCAACCCCGAAAAATGTGCTTTCGGGGTCGATTCGGGTAAGCTCCTCGGCTTCATGGTGTCAAATCGGGGGATCGAGATTAACCCCTATAAAATCAAGGCCATCGAAGACATCACCATTGTGTACAGGTAAAGTCGTACAGAGGCTAACGAGACGGATTGCATCCTTAGGCCGATTCATTTCGAGGTCGCTATATCGAAGTCACAAATTTTTCTCTCTACTCAAAAAGAAGAACGATTTCGCTTGGACCCCGGAATGCCAACAGACATTAGAGGAATTAAAACAATATCTATCAAGCCCACCACTTCTTCATACTCCAAAAACAAACAAAAATTTTTACTTGTACTTGGTAGTATCGAAAATCGCGGTAAGAATTATCGTAGTTCGAGAAGAACAAGGTACGCAATTTCCCGTTTATTATATAAGTCGAACCTTAGAAGAAGCAGAAACTAGATATCCGCACCTAGAAAAATTGGCACTTGTACTGATAAGCGCCTCTAGAAAGTTAAGACCGTACTTTCAATGTCACCCCATATGTGTATTAACCACTTACCCGCTTCGTAATATTTTGCACAAGCCCGAACTATCAGGCCGAGTAGCCAAATGGGCCGTCGAACTCAGTGGGTACGATATCGAATATCAACCTCGTACGACCATCAAGTCTCAAATATTAGCAGACTTCGTGGCCGATTTCACGCCGACCCTCGTACCCGAAGTCGACAAAGAACTCTTATTGAAATCGGGTATGTCATCGGGGGTATGGACCCTTTTTACGGACGGGGCTTCGAACGTGAAGGGGTCCGGGCTAGGCATCATTTTAAAGCCACCCACGGGTAATACTATTAGGCAATCTATCAAAACTACTAGGTTGACTAACAATGAGGCCGAGTTTGAGGCCATGATTGCTGGACTCGAGCTAGCTAAAAACTTGGGAGCAGAAGTCATCGAAGCCAAGTGTGACTCTTTGCTGGTGGTAAATCAAGTAAACAAAACCTTCGAAGTTTGAGAAGATAGAATGCAAATATATTTGGACAAACTACAGGTCACTTTGCACCATTTCAAAGAATGGACCTTATAGCATGTTCCACGAGAGCAAAACAGTGAGGCTGATGCACTTGCAAATTTGGGATCATTGGTCGAGGAAGGCGAGATAAGCTCGGGGACTGTTGTTCAACTCTTGAGATCCGTGATCGAAGAAGGTCATGCCGAGATAAATTCTACGAGCTTAACCTGGGATTGGAGGAATAAATATATTGAATACTTAAATAATGGAAAGCTCTCATCGGACCCTAAACATTCGAGGGCCCTACGAACCAAAGCTGCTCGATTCACATTAACTGCAGATGGAACGCTATATCGAAGGACATTCGATGGACTATTAGTAGTATGCTTAGGTCCGATTACATCCTACGTGAGGTGTATGAGGGCACTTGTGGGAATCACTCCGGTGCCGATTCATTAATCCGAAAAATAATTCGGGCAGGGTATTATTGGATCAATATGGGCAAAGATGCAAAGGATTTTGTTCGAAAACATGACAAATGTCAAAGGTTTGCACCAATGATCCATCAACCCGGAGAGCAACTTCACTCAGTCTTATCCCCATGGCCATTCATGAAATGGGGAATGGATATCATCGGCCCTCGGCCATCAACCCCAGGTAAAGATAAATTCATTTTATTTATGACTGCCTATTTCTCTAAATGGTTTGAAGCAAAGGCTTTCGTGAAATTAATAGAGAAAGAGGTTATAGACTTTATCTGGGATCATATCGTATGTCGATTCGGGATACCCGCCGAAATAGTGTGTGACAATGGGAAATAGTTTGTCGGTAACAAAGTGATGAAATTCCTCGAATACTACAAAATAAAGAGAATATTATCAACACCGTATCACCCCAGTGGGAACGGACATGCCGAATCAACAAACAAAACTATCATTCAAAACCTAAAGAAGAGGCTGAACGACGCTAAGGGAAAATGGAGAGAAATCCTACCCGAAGTTCTTTGGGCATATCGAACAACATCAAAATCTAGTACGGGGGCGACCCCGTTCTCCTTAGTATATGGCTCCGAAGTCTTGATTCCAGTCGAAGTCGGGGAACCCAGTTCCAGGTTTCGGTATACTATGGAAGAGTCAAATAACGAGGCTATAAACACTAGCCTCGAAGTATCGGATGATAAATGAGAAGCTGCTCTCGTCCAATTGGCCGCCCAAAAGTAGCAAATCTAAAGATACTATAATCGAAGAACCAAGCCTAACCATTTTAAACTCAGGGACTTAGTGCTAAGGAAAGCCACCATCAGTACCCGAAATCCAAACGAAGGAAAACTAGGACCGAACTGGGAAGGACCGTATCAGGTTCTCGAAAATGTTGGAAAAGGATCATACAAGCTCGGTATTATAAACGACAAATAACTATCAAGCAATTGGAATGTATCGCACCTAAAACGATACTACTGGTAAGGTACGACCCTCCCATATTCATTTACATTTCGAAACTAACCCTTGCAGGACTCCGATATGGAGCTAGGATAGATCCTTCAATACAAAGCCCTAGATCTGAAAGCACGCGTTGCACTCTTTTTCCCTTAGACTGGTTTTATCCCAAATGGGTTTTTCGGTAAGGTTTTTAATGAGGCAACCAGTGATCGTGCTAAACTTAGAAACAATTCGACAGTATCCAAGGCCTCTTTACAATCGACCTCGAATACTGGGGGGCATTAGCCCTCAAATCTATCAAGTTCTGATGCAAGAAAGTTATTTCGTAACAGGTTCTAATAGGAAAAGTTGTAAGGGCCAAATGGTCAAAACGAACCATGCTCATGTAGTTGGCCCAAGCCCTGACACAAAATATGGACACATGTATAATGACTTGCAAAGAAAAATTTCTTCTCTATCGATATCTTATATCCAAGAAAGATTCCCCTATTTCGAGTTTTATTATGCAAATAGTGTTAAGGTAAATCAACGAGTTCGAGCAATACTCACTCAACTATCAAGCCTACGGGCTACTCTTATTTCGAGTTCGAGCAAGCACTCACTCGACCATTACACCTACCGTCAATATTACTTCGAGTTCGAAATATTTACTCGACTAATAAGCCTACGGGCTACTTTTATTTCGAGTTCAAGCAAGCACTCACTCGACCATTACACCTACCGTCAATATTACTTCGAGTTCGAAATATTTACTCGACTAATAAGCCTACGGGCTACTTTTATTTCGAGTTCAAGCAAGCACTCACTCGACCATTATGCCTACGGGTTATATTACTTCGAGTTCAAAACATTCACTCGGCTAATAATCCTACGGGCTACTCTTATTTCGAGTTCGAGCAAGCACTCATTCGACCATTACGCCTACTGGGTATATTACTTCGAGTTCGAAATATTCACTCGACTAATATGCCTATGGGCTACTTTTATTTCGAGTTCGAGCAAGCACTCACCCGACTATTATGCCTACGGGCTACATTACTTCGAGTTTGAAACATTCACTCGACTAATAAGCCTACAGGCTACTCTTATTTTGAGTTCGAGCAAGCACTCACTCGATCATTATGCCTATGGGCTATATTACTTCGAGTTCGAAACATTCACTCTACTAATAAGCCTACGGGCTACTTTTATTTCGTGTTCGAGCAAGCACTCACTTGACCGTTACGCCTACGAGCTACATTACTTCGAGTTTGAAACACTAACTCGACTAATAAGCCTACGGGTTACTCTTATTTCGAGTTTGAGCAAGCACTCACTCGACCATTACACCTACGGGCTATATTACTTCGAGTTCGAGCAAGCACTCAATCGACCATTATGCCTACAGGCTATATTACTTTGAGTTCGAAACATTCACTCAACTAATAAGCCTACGAGCTACTTTTATTTTGAGTTCGAGCAAGCACTCACTCGACCGTTACGCCTATGGGCTACATTGCTTCGAGTTCGAAACATTCACTCTACTAATAAGCTTACGGGCTACTCTTATTTCAAGTTCGAGCAAGCACTTACTCGACCATTATGCCTACGGGCTATATTACTTCGAGTTCGAATCATTCACTCGACTACTAAGCCACGAGCTATTTTTATTTCGAGTTATAGCAAGCACTCACTCGACTATTATGCCTACGGGCTATATTACTTCGAGTTCGAATCACTCACTCGACTAATAAGCCTATGGGCTACCTTATTTCGAGCTTGAGTAAGAGTTCAGTCGGTTAGAAAGGCTACGAAGTCCAAATTCGATCAAATTGCCTAAATCAAAACATTCATAAAGCATGAATAAAATCTTCACAAGGCAAGAAATAAAACAGAAGCAAGTCGGTAAAACAAAAAGATATTTATATATACAAGATTGTTTACATGATTGATTACAACATAGAAACTAATGTCTAAGTTTCTTGGCTATCTCCAGGAGCGGTCTCTTCTCCACCGGGCTCCCCCCGTTCTTGGACACGCTCTTACACCCATCATCATCATCATTATCATCATCGTCCTCATCGGAAACCAAGGCTTCAGCATCGACTTCTAGTTCTTTGGCCCTTTTAATCTCTTCAACGAGGTTGAAACCTCGAGCATGGATCTCCTCGAGGGTCTCCCTTCGGGATCGGCACTTAGCAAGTTCAGCGACCCAATGTGCTCGAGTATCAGCGGTCTCGGCTGCCTCTCTTACTTGGACCTGGGCAGCTTCAGCATCGGCCCAATAGACGTCCATGAGTGCATCCGCATCGGCCTTTGCCTTTTCGGCGTCAGATTCAGCCTTGGAAAGTTTAGAGGCCAACCGAGCCTCAAGATCCTCTATTCTTCTTGCTTGGACCGAGCCTTTCTCTTTCATTTTTTGAAGTTTGTTTTCGGCCGATAACAATTGGGCTCGAGCAGGTTTTTTTTCTGTAGCAAAGTGGTCCATTCCTTCTTTCCACTTCAAAGATTCTGCTTTTATCACATCGACTTCTTCACGGAGTTTTCCGATCATCTCAATTTTCTGTTGCAGCTGTGAGACCAAAGAATTAGCCATCGTTCCGGTATCGAGCCCATAGGCTTTTAAAAGTATTATTACCTGCTCAGACAGATCGATCTGATCTTGGTGAGCCTTGTCCAACTCAGCTCAGAGGTATTTTATTTCCTCTTCCCTTTGGCCTAAGAGGCGTTTTAGGGAGTTCCTCTCCTCCGTAACCCGTTGAAGCTCGACCTCGTATCGACGCAGCTCGGTTCGGGACCAAGAACTTGCTTCTCGATGAACTGTCGCGGCCTACAAAGAAAGAAGAAACGGAGTTAGAAAAGAAAAGCAAACATAAAGATAATACCAACAAAATAATTTAAGGCTTACCTGATTCAAAGCCTGTTGCACCCCGTGAAAAAGATCCGATGCATCACTAGTACCGGCAACGTCCTCTATACCGGTAAACAAATCACGAATATGATCCTCTCCATCATGAGGCATGTCTAGTTCGAGGGCTCCCAAAGCTTGGGCTTCACGAATTGCCCATGCAGAAAAAGCAGGGAAGGTGGGAGAGTCTTCGATTAGTACTGCCCCAAGTAAATCACTTGGAGCATTCTCTTCGGTTCGAAGAGATTCGAGGAGAGCCCCTTCAGACATATCCCCCATCTGTTGGCTTCGATGGGAAGCATCTTCGATCTCCAATAACTCAGTGACTCTGCCCGAATCTTTCTCCGATATATCCTTAGTTCGAGGCGGAACCTTATGAACCACCATCGATCTAGCTGTCTGTGGAACGTCGGTGGTCTTCTTCGTTCGGGCCGCCAGCGCAGACCCATTGTTCTCTTCTTCTTCTTCTTCTTTATCCCTCAGACGTAGAACTGATTCTACGGTCAAAGGAATGATATTCTTGTTCGGTTTACGAGCCGTCCGCTTCTTCGGTTTTTGATCTTCGAGGACGGGGGCTTTTTTCCTCTTATTATCTTTCACTGATTTTGGGACAGGGGCAGAAGCCTCTTCCTCGACGGATGAGGGCCTCAAAACCACATCTTTTCCCATACCTACATACAGAAATTTTTATTAAAGTATGTGAATATCATCTTATTTGAACTACCAAAAGATACGAGAAAGGTGCTTACCGTGATTTTTGTCCTCCCATCGGCTCTTTGACAAGTCACGCCATGAGCGCTCGGCATATGAGGAGGTTGAAACCAGATCACGTACCTAGTTCTTGAGATCGGGCACTGCGCCGGGCATCCAGGGAACCGCTCCATCACAAAAGGGGAATATTGGCGAGAAATGAAATGAAAGGACAAAATAGTAGGAGATAACAGTAGAATTACACTTACGCTTCATACTCCACTCCTCGGGAAAATGCATCTTTTCGGTCGAAATCATATCTGAAGTCCTTATTCGAACGAACCTGCCCATCCAGCCTCGATCCATATCCTCGTATATACTCGAGAACAGAGCCTTGGTAGCTTGACGTTGGAGTTTTATTAACCCTCCTCGAAAAAGGCGAGGACGGTATAATCGGAAAAGATGATCTAGGGTGAAAGGCATCCCCTCGATTTTACTCACAAAATATCGGATCAAAATAACGATCCGCCAAAAAGAAGGATGTATCTGGCCTAGGTTTATTAGGTATTTACGACAAAAATATATGATAACAGGGTCGAGGGGACATAACGTGAAAGGGTAAGTATACACACTTAAAATCCCTCTCACATGAGTAGTAATATCCTTTTCGGGAGACGGCACTACCACTTCTTTGTTCTTCCAGTTACAATCTTTTTTTATCCGCTCGATATGCTCCCGGGTTATCGAACAAATATATGTCTATACGGGCTCACATCGGCTAGGAACCGGCGAAACATTATCGAGTTTAAAATCGGAGGTAAGAAGACACGCCGCCGGAACGCACTCCTCATGACGTGGATCCACCGGTATTTTGTTGGAGGCAGATTTGGAAGAATAAGCTTTTTCTTTTTGGGGGATGGTTGTTGATGTCTTCACCATTTTGGATTTAAAGAAGGTGACAAAGATTTGGTGGTTTAGAAGAAGAATTTTGTAAAGAGGAATCACAGATTTGCAAATAAACTTAGAGAATACGAAAAGGAACTTAGGAAATTTGGAAGATTGAAGATGTAAAAGTGGTGAATGATAAAAGGAAGGACTATTTATAGATTAAAGCAGTGTGTATCACCGTATGATAAAAGGATGTAAAAGTGGCTGATCACCGTATGACATGCATTAAATGCCTTGAAAGACTAAATCGATGGGACAGCTATCACGTGCGTCATGATCGAGTCCAATGTAAACGTCAGCTTATAATCCGATCGAGCCGTTGAAAAATCATATCGTTTCTCACCACATCCTTCCTAAGAAATGAGAGAATTATCTGTATACAGTCGAAATAGATTTCGGCATTCATACGATT
Source organism: Nicotiana otophora (assembly GCA_000715115.1). Lineage (NCBI taxonomy): Eukaryota > Viridiplantae > Streptophyta > Magnoliopsida > Solanales > Solanaceae > Nicotiana > Nicotiana otophora. The sequence goes on along the minus strand of AWOL01S0036119.1, from coordinate 54,448 downwards.
GATCGAGGTCGAAATATAATGGATAGATGAAAGACTTCGAGATGGGTTCCGAAGATGGTACAAACAAGCTTCGGATTTCAGGTATAGGTCAAACACTGAGTTCAAAGTCATCATCGAGCTCGGGTCCGAATAGAACTGAGATGAGATGATTTCGAGCTTAAGGGGCAGAGGCCAACCGGGACCGAGTCCAAATCATCACCTGATCCCGAGTCCATATCGAGATCTAGAAGCACTACCGACTAACGCCGAGACTGATCGACTTCGAGCTCACAGATAAAAGCCGTTGCAAACACACTAAGGGAGAGAATCTTGATGAAAATTGGGAAAAACCTGATTTATCATGGACTCTCCACTATGTATTTTAATTATATCTAAAGTATAACCCTCCACTATAAAGAGGATGGCTACATTTCTGTAGAAGGCAGTTTTTGGCTTACATTGTAATTCAAGTACCATATTCTCCTATATTGAAGAGTTGTTCTTTTAAGCTTCATAAATTGATTCAACTTGTTGAGTCTTAAAAATCATCTTCTTAACAACTTTCGCATTCTTTGAAATCCATATTTGATATTCCTATTTATCCCTATGATTTGTATTAAGCTATACCACATATTCTTAGAACTATGTACAAATTCAACTCTATCTGTTTTTTCGGGTAAACAGTTTGGCGCCCACCATGGGGCTAAGGATAACAATGGTTATTTGATATGAATCTGCAAAAACACACTGTATGACTCGGTCCTGAAAATAGCATTCATGGTCGCACTCGATCTGCAGCTCGAACCACCCATAACATTGAAGAAAACGGCGTCAGCTTGTGTATGATTTTTGAAATGTTACAAGCCCAACATGTAGCGATAGCTTAGTTGATGATCCAAACCCACTACCAAGTAGGCGAGAGGGGGAGGAGAATTTCTAGAGAAAGATAACAAGAAAAAGTATCATGCTTGTATACGATCGAAATAGATTTCGGCCTACGTGCGATTGATCGAGGTCGAAACATAATGGATCGAAGAAAGACTTCGAGATATATTCCGAAGATGGTACAAACAAGCTTCGTATTCCAAGTATAGGTCAAACACCGAATTCGAAGTCATCATCGAGCTCGGGTCCGAATCAAACTGAGATGAGATGATTTCGAGCTTAAGGTGCATAGGCCAACCAGGACCGAGTCTGAATCATCACCTGATCACGAGTCCATATCGAGCTCTAGAAGCACTGCCGACCAACACTGAGGCCGATGAAGTTCGAGCTCACAGACAAGAGCCGTTGCAAACACACTAAGGGAGAGAATCTCAACGGAAATTAGGAAAAACCTGATTTATCATGGACTCTCCACTATGTATTTTTAATTATGTCTAAAGTAAAATCCTCCACTATAAAGAGGATGGCTACATTTCTGTAGAAGACAGTTTTTGGCTTACATTGTAATTCAAGCACCATATTCTCCTATATTGAAGAGTTGTTCTTTTAAGCTTCATAAATTGATTCAACTTGCTGAGTCCTAAAAATCATCTTCTTTACAACCTTCGCATTCTTTGCAATCCATATTTGATATTCCTATTTATCCCTACGATTTGTATTAAGCTATACCACATATCCTTAGAACTACGTACAAATTCAACGTGTACTCCATCCGTTTTTTCGGATAAACAATGCTTAAAAATGTGGCCTAGGGTGGTTGTTAATTCCTGGCTCATCAGTTATCCTCCACCAAAATCCTAATTGATTGCCTATGAAAACTATTATGAATGTTGAAAAATATGCTTTTCTCGTTGAGTGAAAAGTGGCTAGGGCATTTCGAGAAGAAACTTGTAATTAATTCTCCTAACTAGTTCTTCTTTGAATTCCATCATATACAAGAAAGTATGAAATTTGCAACAATATTTTAGCAACAACTATAGTATTGTTGGCAAAAATGAACAAATAGCAACAACTACGTCATATAATTTTTAAACACAAAATTTTTCTTAGCAAATATTATAATATTGTTGCTATATTATATCGTTAAGATAATTAATTTTAAATTAAACAAATGGACAACAACTTTTTTGCAACAATCAAAGTGTTGTTGGCTAATTGTAATAAATGGCAACAACTTGATAAAATTGTTGCTATTATCATAGAACTTTTAGCCACAACTTTTTCATTGTTACCAACGTTTTATATTCCTATTTCCATATTTATGGAAAATATAATAAATTTAAAATATAAATAGAATTGGAAACAATAAATTTGTATTGTTGGCAATACGCTTTATTTTATCCAACAATATAGGTGGGTTGTTTTCTAATATTTAACTAATTATTTTCCAGTTTTCCGCCAAAATCAAACGCGGCACAATTTTCTCTGTTAATCACTTTTTTCGGATATTTAGCCCACTCTTTTAATTGCTCTGGGTAAGTTTTTTGTTGCTGTCAACATTTATTTGAAAACATAGTAGTTTTAAAATATAATAAATTAGCAACAATTTATATTTGGTAGAACCCTTAATTGTCTCAGCAAGTTTTGTTCGCACCTTAATTTTCTCAACAAGTTTGGTTAGTGGCCTAAGATTTAGCCAAGTATTTTTCAACTTTCCGCCAAAAGAAAAGCGGCAACCCGATTTTTTTCTTTTTAATTATTTTTTCCTTAATCCTTAGTCTACTTCAGTTACCATTCTAGCAAGGTGTTTTCCTTTATTGTTATCCAGCTCTGAGAAATTGGTTCTGGTCTATTATTTGCTTCATTATTTCTAGTCTACAAAGTCTGGTGAGTCTTGCTGATTACTATTCACCTATAGTGTGTTCCTTCGCTTGTATCACTGTTTGTTCAATTTATATGCTGTTATTTTTACTATATTTTAGTATAGAGTCTGTCTCTAACCTTATTCTTATTTAATTTTTTGCTAAATTGACAGCAAAAAAATTAAGGGACAGTTAATATTTTATATTTTTGTAGATTATTATATGATGGATAAAAGTTGGATACTTCTTAGGAATAGAGCATTACCAGAATACTTAAATGGCGTGGAATGATTTTTGAACTTTGCATTTTCAAATCCTAATATTGGTATAAGAGTTTAATGTCCGTGCACTAACTGTAACCATGTGCGTAGGAAAACGCGAGAAGAAGTGAAAATAGATTTACTTAGATGGGGTATAGATCCAACATACAATAGGTGGATTCATCATGGTGAGTCGGATTCATCTTCAGATGATGAAATAAATTCTAGTGCAAATTTAGATTTAGAAAATGATGATGATGCCACTTTCGAGATGTTACATGACATGTATCATGGTGTTCCTACAGATAATATAACACATGATCAGTCTGATGAGTCTAGATATGAATAACCTAATGCAGAAGCTAAGAGTTTTTATCGGTTGTTAAAGGATGCAGAGCAGAAGTTATATCCAAATTCTGAAAAGTTCTCGAAGCTCTCTTTTTGTAATGCGTCTTTTTCAAATGAAGTGCTTGCATGGTTGGAGTAATACTTCATTAGACTCTTTGTTAAAACTATTAAGCGATTCTTTTCCCAAAGGACATGTACTCCCTAATTCTATTTATGAAGTTCAAAAGATTATTAAAGATTTGGGTCTAAATTATGTGAAAATAGATGCTTGTGTTAATAATTGCATCTTATATAGAAAGGACTATGGGAATCTTAAGCAATGTTCTAAATGTGGTGAGAAAAAATTGATAGTGCGGAAAGGAGAAATGATGACAATGAGGTTAGTTTAAGTAAATTGAATAAGAGAAAGAAAGGAATTCCTAGGAAAATTCTTAGATACTTTTCTTTGATCCCAAGATTACAACGGTTGTTTATGACTAAACGAACTGCGAAAGATATGAGGTGGCATAAAAATAAGCGAGTTGATGATGGAGTATTAAGGCATCCAGCTGACTCACTGACATGGAAAATTTTTGATGAGAAATATTTGGATTTTGCATCAGATCCACGTAATGTAAGACTTGGACTTCCTTCAGATGGTTTTAATCCTTTTGGTTCAGTGAGTAGTGCCTATAGTATGTGGCCAATATTCTTGATTCCGTATAATATTCCCCCATGGCTATGCATGAAACAATCTAATATTTTGTTATCTTTGCTTATTCTTGGCCTAAAAAGCCCTGATATGGATATAGATGTGTATCTCCAACCTTTGGTTGATGATTTGAAACAATTATGGGAGGATGGAATTGAGACATATGATGCTTTTAAGCAACAGAATTTTCAATTACGTGCTTCTTTGTTGTGGATAATTAATGACTTTTCAGCATATGCCATGTTGTCCGGTTGGAGCACAAAAGGTAAATTTGCTTGTCCAGTTTGTCATGTAAATACTTGCTCCATTTACTTGAAATATGGTCGAAAGTATTGCAATATGGGTCATCGTAGGTTCTTGGAAATAAATTATCCTTATCGTCGGACCAAAAGTTATTTTGATAACACAAGAGAAGAAAGACCTGCACCACAAGCATTGAGTGGAGATGATGTGATGTAACGACCCGACCAGTTATTTTAAATATTATAATCCCATTCCCCCATTTACTGCTCAATTTATATCTTGCAGTTGATTTATGACTTATCGAGTTAGTTGGTTCGGCTCCGAAAGGAACTAGGGGTGAAATGAGACACTTAGTCACATAATTGAAAATTTTAAGTTAGAAAGTGGACCGGATATGGACCTATGTAAAAATAATCTCAGATTTGAATTATGATGGTTCGGTTAGTTCCGTTAGGTGATTATGGACTTAGGAGTGCGTCCGAAATGTGATTTGGAGGTCCGTGGTAGAATTAGGCTTGAATTGGTGAAATTGAAAATTTGGCTATTTCGGTTGGCAGTGAAATATTTGATATCGGGGTCGGAATAGAATTTCGGAAGTTGGAGTAGGTTCGTAGTGTCATTTGTTATGTGTGTTCACAATTTGAGGTCATTCGGACGTGGTTTGGTTGGTTTCGGCATTGGTTGCAGAATTTAGAATTTTAGAAGTTCTTAGGCTTGAATCCGAGGGTAATTTGATGATTTGATGTTGTTTTTAGTGATTCGAAGGTTCAACTAAGTTGGTATGTTGATATATGACTTGTTGGTATTTTTGGTTGATGTCCCGAGGGACTCGAGTGATTTTGGATAGGTATCGGGGAGTTTGGAAGTTGGAAAATACAGCTGGAAGCTGCTGGTGTAAGGCTACTGGTGTGGCCGCACCTGCGGATTTTGAGCCGCAGGTGCGATGATCGCAGGAGCGGATGGCATGTCGCAGATGCGGAAAATGGAGGCCTGGCTTTGAGCACAGGTGCGAAGGGGCAGCCGCAGGTGCGAAGCTTGGCGTCTAAGTGACTTTCGCATATGTGCACCTGGGACCGCAGATGCGAGTCCGCAGGTGCGAGAAAGGGTCCGCTGGTGCAGAATCCCTGGGGCAGATCTTATATATCACACTTCGCGAATTTTGGTGCGTTCTTCACCATTTCTATTCGGTTTTTGGAGCTTTTGGGAGAATTTTGAAGAGGGAATCAAGGAGGTTTCGTTGAGGTAAGTTACTTGAGCCTTAATACTTGTATTTATGGTGATATTCCGTTGTTTAATCATTATAATTAGTGAAAATGAAGGGTTAGGGCTTGGAATTTTTGAGAAGTAATTTAAGGTTTTGAAGGACCAAACGATGTCGGATTTTGATGAATTTTATATGGTTAGACTCGGTAGAGGACAAGGTTTATTATTCTGCCAGTTTTGACTAATTTCGAGATGTGGGCCCGGGGTCGGGTTTTGGTCGGTTTCGGATTTTTGGCATATTTTATTATTTTTCTTGTGGAATTCATTCCATTAGCGTATATTGATAGTATTGTACAGATTGTGATTAGATTCGGAGCATTTGGAAACTGGGTCCAGAGATGAGGGCATCTCGGAGTAGGATTTTTACGCTGTTAAGGTAAGTAACAGTTTTAACTCTGGCTTTGAGGGTATAAACCCGGAGATTTGATATCACGTGATTGTTTAGAAGTGATACCCAGGCTAGGTGACAAGCATGTGGGTGTGCACCACGAGGGATTGAGACTTGGTCCGTCCCGTGAGGCCTAATTGGCTATTATCTGTGGTTATGTGTTTATTTATTGTTGAACTTGTTTGCCTTTATGTCAGAGATCATTCTTAAGCTTTATTCATGCTCACATTATTTGTACTCAGTCATAGAAATTATTGTACATGTTTACCTCACTCTCTATTATTTGCTAATATGCGATGATACTTGATGTGGGATTTGTTCCCTTATTTGTTGGTGATGATGAGGCTAGTGAGGTACATGATTGAGTGAGGCCGAGGGCCTGGTTGTGAGGATATTAATGCCATAGCGCGCGAGTTGTCCGCGTAGCATGTGAGCTGACCGTGCGGGTCCAGGTAGTAATACCATAGCGCATGAGTTGTCTGCGTAGCACGTGAGTTGACCGTGCGGATCCAGGTATTGATATGATGGCACGTGAGTTGTACGTGCTTTGAGTATTGAGTGTTGAGTATGAGTGATGAGTGATTGAGTGACACTGCTGTGAGGTTGTATTTATTTGTATTGTTGCTGCATTTATCTGTTAAACTTCTTTGTGATATTTACTGAGTTATGGAATTTACCTATTTATTTCTGTTTATTTTTAAGTTGTGAAAAATAAATAATTGGATTGTTTTACTTAGCTCGTCACTATTGCTCAGTTCCTTAGTTATTTCTGTTACTTGCTGAGGTGGTTGTACTCATGCTACACCCTGCACTTTATGTG